>BMAW01121515.1:207782-315340 GCA_019974015.1 Nephila pilipes
CTATATATAATCAATTATATATACTAATCTATATTAATAATCTATATATAATCAATTATATATACAAATCTATATTAATAATCTATTTATAATCCATATATACATCCCCTTAAATATTTTAATCTCTCTCTCTGCATATATATATATATATATATATATATATATTTCGTAAAGATTAAATTTAATTTTTCTCCTAGTGTATCGTAAAGTTTTTATTACTAAAATAATCGAAATAAAAATTTATTTTTTATTTATCAATATTAAAGCTTCTACACATGGGGGGGATAATATTCAGAATTATATATTTCTTCCAGCCTTTCTTGACCTTTTGAATGCTATCACTGTAGAACTTAGGAAAATGATCTCTATCGTCTCCATACTGCTGGCTATTTCAATCTACTACCTCTTTAAACCGAACAAATCAACATTAATAACTATAATTTACAACATATGTACATGTGGATTAGTTAATACCTAGAACAAATTGCTTCCAGATATCCCAGATGTCTCAATATATGTATGTGTATATATATATATATATATGACTGAGACTGAATATGTGGTTTCATATGTAACATAATAGTTTAACATACATTTTCTTTTTAAATCCTCAGTATGAAGAGTGTTAGCTATTATTACAAAATAAATTTGGAAACACTTATATGAAATGCAATTTGCATTACGAGGACTGTCGAGTTTCTAAAATTAGTCATATTTTGAAATAAATAGGAAATATACAAGTTTCTCTGGTTTTGACATGGAATAAATCAGAAAACGCATGAGGAATAGCTATTTTATAAAATTAAAACTATTAAAAATTTACTATAGAAAGTTCAATAAAGTATTACAAATTGTTATAAAAACTTATACAAGTATATTTAAATATAAAATCGTATTTGTTAAAGAGTGAACTTAAAAATAACGGAACAAAACTTGATCATTACAATTAATGTTTGTTGATTGTGTTTTATTTTAAAATAATGTATGTAACTTGAAAATCTCCAAGATACTTTTAATCATAATTTCAACAGAAATAAGCGTTGAAGTTCATAATCTGATCAATAGATTCTTATTCTTTGATGAGGTAATTGCTTTCAGAATAAAGGCCAGACATTAAATTTAATTGGTAGATTTAATTAAGGTTGTTAAATTTAGTTTAATGGCTTAATTTTCTTGCTTCAAATTCCTCATTGAAAGTTCACAGATAAAAGTCCATTTTAGATGCGCATTTTTAGCTCGTAAACAATTAGAATTTTCTCATCAAATATAGGAAAAGATGCTTAATTTATCATAGATTCTGTGTATGACATAATTGCAAATAAATGCTCTCTATAATATTATGCTAGTTGAAAATGTATTGATTGGAAAATTACAATTTATTTATTTACTTATTATGCATATTGACCAAAATCAATATTAAACCTAAACGTTTCAGAATTGAATGCGTGAAATTTTCTTAATATTTTTGCTCTCTAAATAAATAACCTACTCGAATAAACGACAGAAACCATATAATACTTCTTAACTTTTATTAAATATTTCAAAAAGGAATTAGAGAATTATTATTCTCCTACTAAAGAAACTTTTGAAAATGAGAATTTAAAAATCATTGAATGATTAATTGGAAGAAATGTACTCGTATGACGTAGTAAGAATCCTGGAAAAAATTCAGAAACATAACAAAAAAAAGTTTTAAATACAATTAAGTATAAAACTGTAATATTACTAACACGAATATGAAAAAAAGTTTTAGATTCAGATATTGATTCCAATATATAATAAACTCATTATATTAAATTACACCTCATATTAAGCACATAATTATTTGATTTAGAGATGAACGCTCTCGCGTTTTTGGTTTATATTGACATTAACTTCTTAGGATACGGGGCAGATTATTAAGCTTTTATAAGGCATATTACGAGGTTAAATTTTAAATTCCGATTAAATTGCAACAATTTTTAAATTTAGTTTAAAATTATAGGTAATAAAAACAACTGGTTTTCATTTAATTATTTTCTTTTACTTAAGCTCCACGTAATAGAAAATACAATGGTACAGATAATCGTATGATATGGAACAGTTAGTCGTATGATATTGCACAAATTAGTAATCAACTGCTTTTAATATATCTTTATTACAGTTGTAACCAACGCATTTATTAAGTTTCTTTTTCCACGGTATCTTATATTTATTATTCAATCTTTCATAATGAAGTTTCCTTTAACTTCTTTTTTATTTTTGAAAACTTAAAATTTCTTATACATATAAAAAGTACAGCTATTCAAAAAATTAATCCAATACTCTACAGAAACAAACAGTTACACTATTTTAATTAATATTTATCTCAATAAGTTGGACTCTTCGCAATAAATTACTTCAAGCAAAATAATTATAAGCAAAGTTAACAATACATTCAAAAATGAAACAACATTCACCAAATTGTAAATAAAAACTTCGAAGTCTTTAAACTTATTTCATTTGAATACTTTATTATATGCACACATACATACACACAATATATATATATATATATGTGTGTGTGTGTGTGTGTGTGTGTCTGTGTGTGTGTGTGTTGACCTGCATAAATACATTCAGTTAACTTTCTTTTTTACATTATCCCAAAATTCTATTTAAATACTCCGCTCAAATACTTTGGCCAACCAACCTCACGAGTTTTAACTGCAGCTGTCACTTTGATCTTAGTTTGATATAAAAGCTGATGGAATGTACTTCGCGCTCCCTTCAGTCTCTCGCTTGCATGGCGAAACTGCGTCATTCAGCTCTCTGTATTAGAATGCATTCCATTACTTCTATTGTGATGTTAACTGCCGCTCTCTGTGTCATTATACAATAAAGGACTTACGATAAATTCCAGAAAAAGAACATTTAGTGATCGGTTCTATTTATTTCAAAATTGGATTGGGAATCATACTCCGAGATGCTTTCATTTTAGTCGGAAGGATCGCCAATCCTGGAAAAATCCCTAAGCTTATATCGGACTGACTACATAAAATGCAGAAGATTATTCAACGGAATAAGCAAAATGACAAGCATCGAGTTTGAAGAAAATTGTCAGTCTCAGAAAAAGATCCTTCCAAAAGCAAGCAAAAAAATTTCGTCTGAGCAGAAAAATTGAGAAATGAATAACATTCTAACTACCAAAAATAAATATCCGATCCGAGAAAAAAGAATACTTGATCCAGCCATCGAAAATCCTAAAGAACACTTAAAATTCTGAAAGAACACTTATGTTTCTGTGATGCAAAATTCTTAAAGAACATTAGCTTTCCTGCGAAATTGATTTAAAAAGAAAAAAAATATATAAACTTTCGTGATATTTCTACACTGCTTTAACAGATTATATAAAATTCTATGGTTAATGTGTTTCTGCTGTATATAAAGAAATTCTACAAATCTGCTTTGAAACAAATTCAAACCGCAGTCGAAGAATGAAACAGGGTAAGGCCCCTCCACCAAAAGAAAAGTCTTCCTTCCTGTAAACTGAATTAATAATTTATTTTTATTTATTTAATTATTTATTTTGGCTTCAAGCTTCAGCTCGAGATAAGTGTGAGTAGATAATATATTCAAGTTACAACTTTTTATTAAATATTTGATAATAATGCAAAATAATTTCAATAATGATAATTCTTTTAAGACATTTAATTCATTTTGTTTAACGTATTTCTCAACAACCACATGCAATGAATATACTTGTCTAAAATTCTGTAATAAATTAAACAAGAAATGTAAGACTAGTTTATAAGTACAGAGTGAATATTGGTCTATTTAAATTTAATGCAATTAATATAAGGTTTTTAAAACATATTGTGTGAATTGTTTTATGAAGTATTATTACAAATTTTGAATTACATTTTGAAAATATTGTGTGATATTTCGATTTAAATTATTAGTCATTATGATAAATTTCCTTGATTTAATTGAAATCTCTTTAAATTAATTCTGATTTCATGTTAAAAATTTTCTAAATGTTTCTCTTATTTAATATATTTGTGTATAAAATAGAACTACGTTGGTGTAAATTAGAATTTGAAGATTATTAAGTTTTAATTTTATTCTAATTGATATATTTAAGATCAGGCAAATTGATAAACATGAATGATCATATAGATACACAAAATACAACAGCTAGTGGGGATGGAGTTGGAAAATTCAGATTTCAAATGTCATACACACTTAATGCATGCCCTGGTCTCTACATATTACAATTTGTCCCAAATAATGGAATATCCATTTATTCCTAGTTACAGTATTCCTAGTTACAGTATTTTATTTGGATTTTGATCACTTCTGTCGGTAAGCAAATAAAAACAATTAGTGGAAGGTAATAAATATTAGCAGATATTTAAAGGGAATTTCTGTAAATGGACCTATTAATAATGGTTTGGAAGTAACTAAATGAGAAGAAATATGTGAAAACTTTTGTGAAAAATTCTTCAAATGTATACCACTTTCAGCGACTTCATGAGTGTAAATTCAACCAACTGTAAGACCTTAGATGAGTATTTTGGAGTGAAAGTTAGTATTAGACATGAATTAAAATTTGATACAAACTTCATTCTGGAAGCATTAACTGAGGGTCTGCCTAATGAGATCGAGTAAATTGTATTAATTAGTTCTCCTTCCTCATTAACTGATTGGCTTGTTTTTGGAAATAAGATTGTAAAGGTGGGAACGGAAAACTTATGAAGAGTACACTCGAGAACACAGGCAATAAAATGCTCTACATGTATCAACTTGTGTTTAGACCAAGAAATCTATATAATTTCTTTTGACCTTTTACCTTGCTCAAACCTGTAGACAAAATTTTAGAACACGAAATCAATCGAGTCAAAATTTTGGTGTCAATTATGCTGCAAGACCCAGGACCTTTCATCAACCGAGAATCCACTATCAAAGTTCACAACCACCTCGACCTTGCCGGTTCTACACAAATCAAGGTGTAATGAATGCTTATCAATGGGAATATACTTGTAGGTTCAGAAATCAATCAAGAAATCAAGTGCCCAATCCTAATTATACTGAAAACCAACATGACTCATAATGAAAATCCAAACATATGACTACTGCTAGTATCCGGATACATAAACACTAGAAAGCACATAAATAAAAATAATTATTACAAACGATTACGACATGTTTTTAAATGTTTGAAGTGTGTTATCGATACAGGGTCGACAACATCGGTACCACTGTGTGTGAATTTAGTTAAGCAACACATACTTAAGACATAGTTAACAAAGGACGATTTCCTTTTACGACAAACTGAAAGAACAACACAGTCAAATAAAATGTGTCATTTAAATATAAAGTAAAATATACTCATTTCCTTAAAAATTGGCGCATCAAGAAGTGAGAGTGGGATTGTTACGAAACACGGCGTGAATGTACGTGTCAGGCAGATAAGTAAATGATTAGAAATGCCTCGTGATTGCGCATTGCGTAATGCCACCACAGGAAGTTGAGTGTCCTTCTTCTTGGATTATAAAACAGGTAAGAAGAATTTGTTTGCGTATACTTAATATGTTGCAGAGGGACAATTTTTAACTAGAGATGTCATTACGCCGCCATCTGAGACAAGTTGAGTAGTTGTCAGAGTTCGAGAGGGGAAGAAAGACAGGGATGATGAAAACCGGGGATTAGATCGGCGAGTAGCTCGCCACCTAGGTCGTCCTAACTTTAATGAGAGAAAGAGCTGGGACCAGAGGACAAGAGATAGTTCTGTTACATGACAACCAGGCTCAGGACGCCCTCGACATATCAATAGTCGAGAAAACCGTCACATCATACAACACACACGCATAGTGCAAACTGTCTCAATGTTCACAAGCCATACCTAGGCAGCACCTTCTCTACGGACCTTTGGGTCGAACCGTACCATCGCAAGGCATCTGGCTGAAAGAGTTGCAATCGCGGCACCCATTACATGTACTACCATTGACACCCACTCACCGTCGCCTCCGTTCGGGCTGCATACGAATGGAACTAGGTCATCTTTAGTGACGAATTCAGATTCAATTTGGGCAGTGATGAAAATCATGTACTTTTGTGGAGGCCTCGTGGTGAGCCTCTCAATCCTGCCTTCGCTGGACAGTGGCACACCGCTCCCACAACTGGTGTGAAGGTATGCGGTGCCATCGCATAGACACACGGTTACCCCAAATATTGATCCAGGGCCTCATGAAAGCCCAAAGGTACGTTCGTGACATTCTTCAGCCACGTGTGTTGTTACTCATGGCTGGCCTCCCAGAACCTTTTTTCAACAGGGCAATGTTCGTCCATACACAGCAAGGGTTTCACAGGACTATCTCCACTACATTTCCACTTCTTACTGGCCTGCTCGATCCCCAGATTTGTCACCGATCGAGCATATCTGGGATCATTTAGGATGGCAAGTTGGATAGCCTACGAGTTTGGTCAAATTAACTTGATGTTTACAGCAAATGTGGAATGAGATGTCACAGGACATCATACGGGACTTATATACTTCAATTCCCGACCTATCACGTTATGCATTCGTGCTAAAGGTGGCCTATCAGGGTATTAAAACCTCCATTCATTTGTAATTTTTCCTACATTAAATGATCATTTTGCTTTGATTTTGTAATTGCTTACTTACATCAACGTTGTTCTTATATATTTAAAATTTCGTTTTATTCTGAATACTCTTTCTTGGTGCACAAATTTTTAAATGAATGAGTGAATGGCAAACCATTAAATTGTATGTTATCAACACTGGTTTACTATATATATATTGAATGGGTTAAATAAAGGTAGAATGTTTCACTTATTACTAGACTGTGTAAATATGATCTTAATTCAAAATTATAAAAAAATTAAGCACAATTAATCAATGCTGTAACATTAGTTTACATGGAAATTCAACATAATGTTAAGGAGAACAAATGTAAGGTTATTGTCTCAAATAGTGGTGATACAAAAAATAAAATAAGTAAGGTAAAAAATAATATTGTCGTACTGTAGGACTATATATATATATATATATATATATATATTCTAAAAGTAAAGTAGATGTAGTATGCATTAACATGAAACCTCCACGTATTCAATTCAGTTCAGATCTATTTGCCTCATCGAGAGAATATCAAACCTCTACAGCTAATGAAACAGAAATTGAAAAAAAATTGATAAGTTATTACAAGCAGGCATATAATTCATGAAAGTAATAGCCCTTATTTCGCTCTTGTCAATTTAGCTAAAAAGAATCAGAAAATAAAAGAACACGGTTATTTATTGATTTTAGGTATTTATATTCATTATGCAAAACTAATTCAGAGCCTTTACCCAGAATCGATAGATTATTGGATAAGTTATGTAAGGTAAAAAAATATTTCAACACTTGATTTGGCTCCAGGTTATTGGCACATTCCAGTTGATCATGATGATACTGAAAAGTTAGCTTTTACAACTTTTGGTTTATTTGAATAGTAAGGATTACATTATGGGCTTAAAAATGCCCCAGTAATATTTAATAGAACCATTCGAAAAATTTTGGATACATATAGAGTTGATTTTGTTTGCAATTACTTTGATGATCTGATAGTTTTCTTCTGAAGAGCAAATTAAATATTTACAAAGAATGCTTGAAATTTGTGAAAAAGAGAACATAAATTTTTTAAAAAATCAAAATGTACCTTTGCTCAAAATCGAATTAATTTCTTGGGTTTTGAAATAAACTCAGATAAAATTGCTACAGATGATCCAAATATTGAAAATATATATAAAGAATTAAATCTTCCAAAAATATAATGGGCTCAATTACTGTGCATCACACATTTACTAAAAATTATGCTCTAGTCTTAGAAACCCTTTAAATAAGTTACTCAGGAAAGATGTTCCATGGCAATGAGCTTAAAATATCAGAAGTCTTTTGAAAACTTGAAGAAGCCCTAATTACTAAACCTGTATTATAATCATTTCAACCTAATGAACCTATTCATGTGTTTGTTGATGCCTCTCAAACTAGTATTGGAAGAATTTTGAAGCAACAGATGTCTCTAATAATTTTCTTTCTGTCCCATATTATTTTAGAAGCTTAAGACTTTATGAATAAAACTATGAAATAGCAGAACTTGAACATTTGGTAATTGTCGATTCGTTAGATAAATTATTTCATTATTTACATGGACAAAAATTTGTAATTCATACAGATCATGCAGTACTTATTTGGCCTTAAAAAATTAAAAATTTAAGGGGTGGATTATACCAGTGGTTATTAAAACCAAGCATGTTTGATTATGAAATTAAATATCAAAAGGGAACTATTAAAGTTGAAGCGGATATGCTATCGAGGCCTTCTGTTTCCTTCTCTGATCGACATATATATCATTTATTAAGCATTGAGAAAAATCAAAATTCATCAGAAAGAGGAAAATGTTAATAATAAAAAATATAAAAAAAGTGGATAATGGTATTATTTTGAAAAAGAAAAACTTGTATAAAATCGTTGTACCAATGTCATTAAGGTTAAAAGTATTGGACATTACCCATAAAATATTAGGCCATCCTGGTGGTCGAAAAGTGCTTAATTTAGTTATATCCGTATATTATTGTCCTGGTATTAGTCAAGATATTTCAAACATTGTAAAACAATGTGATAAATGAATAAGAAATGAACAAATGAATGAGAAAAAGAATACAAAAAGTTTATATTGTTACAAGTTATCCCTCCAACTGATAAACCATTTGAATACATTTCCATTAACACAGTTAGTAGATTTAACTATTACAACTCCACGTAAAAATTTCTTCATATTGTAATTACTCATACCGCCAGATGTATTTGGGCTTTTGCATCGAAGTGTGAGACCACCGAGACTTATACTAATTATTTACAACAAGTATTCCAGATTCAAAGTCCCCAAAAACTGTTAACTTAAAAACGCGGCTCTTTTACTACCTAAAGATTTAAAAATTTTCTTAGCAATTATAATGTTAAACATTTACTTACCACTTCTCAACACCCTTATACTAATGGGAAGGTGGAAAGAGTAAATCAGTCTCTAGTTTCTAAATTGAATTGTAAAATAAATAAGCTCCTGCTACTACCGAAATACCTTGGACTAAAATTCTAATAGATGCAATTGAAAAATATTATAATACTCCTAATTCCGTAACTAAATTTTCTCCTGTATACTTAATGCTTGGCACTTACCTTTTTAATCTACTTGAGAACAAGATTCTTACTATCCTCCAGTTGAAGAACTACGTAAATTCGCATACGAAAGAGCTATTGGTAATTATAAGAGAAATAAAATTCACTATGATGTAAGATTTGTTGATGCTAAATATAAACCTGATGACACTGTAATTTATGGAGCATTTAAGTATCAAAACACATGTAAATTAAGTGCTCCATTTAGTGGTCCTGACAAAATTTTTAATAAATATTCTGATGTAACAGCTGAAATTGATAGACCTAATGCTTTAACTAAAAAATCAACTGAAATGATCCATTGTTCCAGCTTAGGATTGTATTTTAAATCTCAGGAAATGAGGTTCCCCAGCGAGTACTAGGGTTAAGTACCTTGTCCTTAATTTGGCTGGTCCCGACCGAAGGCGAATTGTTGAAGTGCGAGACACTCGAGAAGGAGTTTGTTGAATTTCAAATGATATTACCATGCAATATTTTCAAGCTTAGGCATCAGTCTTACATGAATTTCCTTTTGCTCATTGGCTCTATCTATCTTTGATAACGAGCATAGATAAAAAAAAAAAAAAAAAAAAAAAAAAAAAAGGAGACGAAAGCTACAATTACCTTTGACTCAACTCAAAATATTGCTTTTCCGAGTTTATATACCATTTTTTTTTTTTGTATTTTTATTTGGAGTCAATGCCCCACTAGTTTATATTTTCAATGGCTCCACAGAACCACAATTTTTTTCTTCTTATTAAACAGTATATTTTACATTAAATTTGATTAGCATACCATGATATTATAAATATATTTTATTCTTATATGATTATATATAAAACACACACAACTCCTTGATTACAGACTGAAAGGAAATACGAAAGTCAAGTGATCATTTGGTTGTAAATAAGTTCTACATTTTTGTGAATAATTTTTAGTGTATCTTATGTAAGTTAGTGTATCTTATGTTATCTTATTTTTAATGTAAATCTTCTCATGTTTCTATATGGAAATAGTGTCAAGTTTGTATTGTAACATATAACCTTATTTAACTTATATGTCATCGCTAACAGTTTTTCAAACATGTGAAACTTATATCTAATTACTAAGTTGCGTACTAAATACAAAATGACGTTAAATTTGTAAGCACAATGCTACACAACAGCAAAAATTTTGTCAAAATATTTAAGCATACACAGCAATATTTATTCTACTCATTTGATTGTATTTTAAATTTTGAAAGTAAATTATATTCAAATTAGATAGTGCTTTTGCTGCGACTATTGTTCTGTTAACTTATAAACAACTAATTTTTTGGTCTCATTGCTTACCTCTTTATGGAAATGATCCACACCGGAAAGGAGCTCCCAGGGGTCCAGTTTAATGGGAGAGAGGGGAATTGTGATGATATGCAAAACTATGGTTTGTTAACTTTCTTTTACTTTGTCACAAAATTCTATTTAAGTACTCCACTCAATACGTCTGCCAACCAACTTCAGGTGCTTTAACTGTAGCTGTCACCTTGACCTTAGCTAAGTATTCAAGCTGATAGAATATTCTTTACGCTCTTTTCTGACTCTCGCTTTTGTATAGCGAAACTACGTCGCTCAGCGATCTCGATTGGAATGCATTCCATTACTTCCATTGTGGTTTTAAATGCCGCTCTTTGTGTCACAGTGAATGGACTTACAATAAACTCCAGAAAAAGAACATTTAGTGGTCTGTTCTATTTATTTCAAAATTGAACATAATAGATACGCCGAGATGCATTTATATATATATATATATATATATATATATATATAATTTTCTTAATACTATGCCAAAACGTAGAATTCTTCACTTTTATAACGAGATTTTTGTCTACAAAAAATAATGCTTTTGAATTGGAAGTATATAATGTCTGCTCAAATGACAAAGGCTATAAATCTATTCAATTCACAGTAAGAAATATTGAGCTAAGGCTTATTTTTCGGTTTGTCCAACTATACATTTAAATAACTCGGGTAAAAATAAATTTTCAAATAAATCTATAAGATGTGCATAATTCAAAAACACCAATATACTTTTAGAGTGATTTTTTGACAGATGGATCAAATATCCAGGATATTCGAATTCATACTGTACCGAGGACTTGATCCATTTTGCATTGCATTTATAGCAGAAAGAAGTTTTTCCTTTTTTATAGAAACATATAACATTGTTCCAATAACGTACGATGAAATTTTTGCTTCAACGTACATTTGGCGTTTTAAATCATCGTTAACCTCAGTTGATGGAATATTTCTGAGCATGCAGTCATAACAGTTCATAATATTTCACATTTTTACATTTAATTATTGATGTTAATAACATATGGATTCTCTGAATAATTATAATTCTTTCAACGTCAAATGCTTTACTTTAAATCTTTATACATTGAACTTAACAATAATATAAGTTTCTTCGACATTCAGATATTCACATGTTTTTTTTCACCGCATAAAATAAGTAATTATGTCTCAGATGGCTAAATTGAAAAGGGGGGGAAAGGGTGAAAGTTGGAACTTTCCTACAAAATAACCCTCTACCAAATTTATTAAAATATTGTAATAATTTCTTCAATTACCACTAGTATCAAAGTTATAAAGAAGTATGTAATCATTAAATCAAATTTTAGGAAAGAATCCGTGGTGGCAAACTCCACATTCTCTTTTGGGATAAGCCAGCTTCGAATGATGAAAGTTAGATATACATACACGTGCACCTAATAACAGCTGAAGAATTCTATTTGAGAAACATTGAAATAAACACTGGAATAATTAATTTTTTTTTTGGATAAACTGCATGAGTATCCTTCAAGTATGAATCCTTTTAAGAATTAAACTAATATTGTAGGAAATTTACTTTCATTTCCTTAAATATTTTCAATCGAAAATTTAAAATGCTTTAAATATTTCTCCGAGTGTAAAATTTTTGGGTCTTATGTTAAGATAGTAAAAAAATTGCTTCCCTTTAAATTTATATTTTCAATGAAAATTTTAAAAATGTTTTAAATAATTAAAGCATTCAAAAATACCACCCGAATTTCAGCTTCATTTGTAGAGTATAATATTAGAGATTTTTTTTTTCTTTTTAGTTTTCAGTTACTTTTTTCTCTGACACGGGGCTTAAAACACATCTCGGTTTCATTTTTATTGGTACATTAGTAGTGTGTTTTCAAATGTTCTGCTGTAGCTAACAATTGCATATTTTTGAGTAGTTCATGTGTTGAATCTAAATTTTAATTTCTTAATGGAAATGAAATATATTCCATATTTTAACTTGTATAAGGAACCACTTTTTGCCCAAAATTCACCAAATATAGGAGGTTTCTTGAGTAAACGAGTGAGTGATGGGTGCTTCCCCCCGTTTTCCAAGGAAAGTAAGCCTCTTGGATTACTACGAAACCTAAGGGTCAAATTGTTACAACTTGCTATACCGCAAACCTTAGGTGGACAATCAAAACTTATACTTCAGAGGAGAGTGATGAAGAATTTAATGGTTTCTATAACTAACAATTTATGAAATTTTTATTAAGTCTAAAAAATTAGTTGAAAGGTGTCTTATACATATTAAACTACAGTGTATGTTAGATAACACAATGTAACAAAAATCAATTAAAAGCATCGATTACAGTATAAAAATACCTTCAAAATAATGCTTGAATCTTCATGGCTTTCAGCTTGTAATGAAATATCAGGATTATGATCCTAATTCAAATTACTTATTGTCGTTAAAACAGTTTATCTCAAGTAAAAAATTAATCATCTAACAATAAGCACCAAATTACGCTATTCCGACTTCCATTTCTCTCTTTATTTAAATCTGAATTGAAAATATGCGTTCATGACATTCTCATGAACCAAAATTCAGCAATCTAAATATAGAATTCAAGTTTAATTGCATACTTCATATGTATGCTCATGTGAAATAATCCATTAAAAGATATGAACTCTAATGAAATAGTTTATCAGAATATTTCCATAAGTACTTTTTATCTGATGGGTGTTTACAAAAGAATATCCCAACTTTTGGAGCCGTTGTTACAAAACTAAAGAAGTAACAACCTTTATGTACACATTTAATAAAAAATAATATTTTAAATTCAATGAAATTATAAATGTTCTATGTTGACCATCATCAGAAAAAAAAAGGACATCTAGTGGCACGATACGGTGGATTGGTAACAGAACAAATGACGCTCTTAATAATTCACTTTCAAGAAGCCCTAATTTCACTCCCTATTTTCTTCGAAGTTACTGTAGAAATAAAGTGTTTATTTCGCCGCTATTGACGAACTGAAAGTGAAAATAATTGCAGCCATTCAAATAGCAACGTCAAGCATGTTGAAAAAAATGTGCGATGAATTTAACTATCGATTGAATACTTTTCGTGTTTCTGGTGGTGAATTGTAACATTTAACATTAATAATTTTATGCACTTTAAAACGTTGTTTTTTTTAATTTAATTTGTCTAAAAAGGGTTTAACGTTTTTAGTTTTGTAATTCTAAGTCTTCAAAATTGAGATATTCTTTCATAAACACCCTATATATTTATTAAAAATAGTAATGATAATTTATTTATTTATTGCAAATAGTAGATAAGTTTGAAATAAATGGTGGGTAATATGCGTTTTTTACTATTTTATTTTAAATAATCAAATTAGTTAATAGGTGCGACGCTCTTTAACGTTGAAAAAATTACTGACGGTTGATAAAACTCATCGGGATTGTCCTAGAAAATAATACCTGTTGTGTTTCAAAATATTCAGATCGCAAAAATTTATCAAAATTAAATAAACCCAAGGACAATTGATTTTTTTCAAATTGTCGAGTAGCTTTAATAAGCGCGATATAATATGGATAAAAAGAAACCTCGCATTATAGTTTTTGAAAGTAATGCAAAGCATCGATTAAGCATTTTATTTTTTCTGAAATTATTTTTATATTATTTTACTAAAATGTTTCCGTATTAAATTTAA
Organism: Nephila pilipes; assembly: GCA_019974015.1. Lineage (NCBI taxonomy): Eukaryota > Metazoa > Arthropoda > Arachnida > Araneae > Nephilidae > Nephila > Nephila pilipes. Next base: position 221,963 of record BMAW01121515.1, read on the forward strand.
CATATATGAATGAAAATGCGATGAAACATACTATCATAATTTTAGATTATTATCATATTTGTAATTTACCTATGATTTATAAGCAGAACACACGACCAGATCATTTGAGATCACAACATTACGAGTAAAACGTTTGGCCTGGAACAAAATTTCACAAAAAATGAAATAAATTTGTTGTAAGTTAGATGCACGCTAATATAATTTATAACCCGTTCACTACCAGTGTATCACAATTGATACTCTCGATGTGGCTCTCCTGTACCCAGCGTATCACAATAGATACGCTCCGGAATGCCTTCTGCATACCAGCGTATCAATAGTGATACGCTTAAAGAGAACGTTTTATTTGATTTTTTTATTATTACTAGATGGTGTTACATTACCGCGAAATCTATATAGATAGGTTATTTGGAATATTAACCTTGGTTATATGGACTTGGATTTCACTTCTGGGTATCAGGAGGAGGGAGGGAAGGGGTTATTGTTAAAAGCACATATTACGGCGCGGTTCTTTAAATGTAATGGCAAGATTTAAAGCGTGCACTTGCTTTCAGTTTACATTTTTTCTTTCTTGCTTGCTTCTTAGAAGTTCGAAGGATAATTTATGGCCCTTTATGGGGGTTAGGGCTTTAGGTAGCAGATGCTCTCAGCTGTTCATCTCATTCAGTCGGTTTTTATTTGTAGCGACAGTCATGACGAAAAGAAAGTATTTATCTGATACTGGTATTTGCGAAATAATGAATGAATCTGACAGTAATGTTAGCGAAAATAATCCAAATCTGTACATAGACATTAAAGTAAAAAAAAAAGGGAGGGAAAGGACTAAGATGTGCCCTTTGCTCAAAATCTTGCTTGAAGCGTCAGAATGTGTGTGTAAGACATATGACGTTGAACTATGAATTCAGTTTTTTATTATAAATATACCATACAGCAAAATAAGATTTATCTTTTATATCTATATATTCAATGTAATGGTGCATCATTACACCATGAAATTTATGTAACATATGTAAATATATTTTGTATTTTCTTAAAAGTATGATTTTTTATGTAATTTTATATATAAAGCATTCAATTTTCGATTAAATCCTTTTTTTCTTTTGTATATATTTTGTATTATGTATATATTAAGTTTAATGTATTTTAAATAAGATATGTAAATACCAAAATATTTTAATAAATAGCTGATTTTAAAGGAATTTTTTTCATGAATAAGGCTTAGTATCTAAAATCGTCTTGGCACAGAGAGACACTCCGCAGTAAGAAGCCGCGGGTCCAGAGAAACACTTCTTTTTTCTCCCTCCGGTAGCAAAAGGGATAAACCTCTTTATATAATCACTGGAGTTGAAATTATATAAGATTGCGATTATATGTAAATAAAAATGGATACTTGATACTCTACTGGGGAATTCATTTTCAATTATGTAAAATTAATCTGAAAATTTTATTTATCTAGATATGTATTAAATTTTAATAAAAATAATAACCAAAGGAACCTACTACTAACTAAATATCATTTTATTTTTCTAAAGCAGAAAAAGATTTTGCAAAAAGGATAAAAGACAAACATATAGTAATCGCTGAAAGAGTATTATTTACACACTTGTATTATTTGAAAGACATAACTATTTTCACTTTATGTGTAGAAATTTACAGTAAATTTAATTATTTATGTGCTTTACCTATATGACAGCTTTTCTTCATTATTTAACTCAACAGTCAGTCTAACTAAATAGTCATTAAGTTCAATACTCCAGTAGAAGATACATAAGAGAAAGTCAACACACTTTTTTTTATCTATCAAAGAATATGCAAAATCGCTCACTCGAATTCTTCTTAACTAAGTATTAATCCTAGATTATATTCAAAAAATAAAATCTTAGCTTACCAAACCACTTATTCCGATTAAAGCAAATCTCAATTATAGCAGATTCGACTGTTATTCTGATAAGGAGAAGGAACCAAAAATATTTTCAAGAAAAAAATCAGGAAAAATTTACTTTAATGAAATAGATTACACCTCATGAATTTACTGTATTCAAAACTACATACAAAATTTATTCAGGTAATTTTTTTTATAAATAATCATATTAGCAAAAAATTATATTCATAAAAGTTAAATAAAAAAAACTGATACTGGCATAAAAATTCAAATATAGTCAGACATACATTTCAAATGATAGAAATTATGCATACAATATCGATATTAAAATTCGTCCTTGGATAATGATACATTATAGTGATAACTTTTTCTATTAGTGTGGTGTCTTTTTCAGCTGTACTTTTTATTATTCAAAGCTCTTATCGATTCTTCTCTGTCAACGGTTTCAAAAACACACATTAAAGTATCAGATATATCGTTTTTGCTAGCACTAAAAAATTCAGTAAATAAAAGTATCCTCTTCGAATATAAAGCTTTCCAATTTATATGGTGATTTGAAGAATAGTATTTCTTAACAATAAACTAACCTGACGATCAATCACCACTTTTGAAACATTTGTTGTTATGAAGTGTGTTTCTATAGTGACGCTAAGTGCATTATCAGTGACCCAGCTTTACAGTTATTCCCACAAAAATGCTTTAAACTGAGATTTCGGAGCGAGAAATTTTCGAAATAATTAGAACGAAACTCAGTTTGAAGCATATTTAATGCATGCAATAGGGAGCTAAGCATTTCTCTTTAAAAGGGAACCATTTCATCATTTACAGGTATCTAACAGATGAAACTATAAAATTATTAATTATATAATTTTGCATAAACTTACGTTAACTCATAGCTAATGTTATGTGTTAAATTAAATTAAATATATTTTTCCACCAGAATATTTTTGTGTTTTTTAAAGTTTTAAAAAAATAGGAAAGATAGTTGAATTGCGTAGACCTATATCTTATTTTTTATAATTTCTGACTTTTTTTTTTAAGTTACGTTAGCAGCTATATATTGCAATGAGTCAGCTTTTATGATGCTTGTCGTAAACATTTTTCTGTGAAACAGAATTTACATATATTTGTAATAATTTACAAATATGTTCCTTTTTTTATGTGGTTAAAATAGTTGAGATGCATTTTGATTACACTTATAACAAATCTGTGAAACTTGGTTTGACATAAAAGTAAAATAAAATAAAATGTCTGATTGGAAATATGTGTATCCCCACGGTTTTCATCAATCTAAAATGAGAAGTCAAAATAGTATATCTTTAACTTTTTCAATTAGTTCAGACCTGATATAATTTATCAGATATGGCCTGATATAGCTAAGGTCTCCAGTTTAGTGATTAATTACGTGTTTTTTATGTTTAAATTGCATTCTTACCCACGTTACATTTAGATTATGCTAAATGGAAATCATTGATCAGAAGTTTTCTTTTCAATCTACTAAGAAAATTTAAAAGTCTTTGAATAAATTACTATTGCTTACTTAAATGTCTTTATATAATAGACTTTAAATAACCGGGTGGTTAACAAAAAACTCTGACCATAAATTATGAACTTTTATTAATTTTGTCAGAAACAGCTCAGTACTAATTCAAATTAAAGCATAAAAGGTATAATATAACATTTAATTCAATAATAGTTTGACAATAAAACACACAACACATACAACCCATGTCAATAGTTGTAGTGCAGTGAATATTTAAAATGTCTAAAATCATATACTTATATGTCTAAAAATTATAAACTAAAAGTTAATCCTTTCTAAAATTAAAATAATAAAGATATTAAATACTACCACATCTGGTACCGTTTCCTCATAATACACGCAATACTCAATTATGTAGTGATTAGAAATGCAGTTAAGTTGTAACAATTACTGTGACGCATTCAACTTATTAGAGAAACGGTTGTCATAAGTTGTTAATTAGATATCATAATTTTAGATATGAATTTTATGTTTATTTAGAACACAATATTTATTGATTCCAATTTCAGTGTTTACTTAAAGAAACATAGCATGCAGCGGGATGACGTTCTTTCTAACTATCGAGGTTCCAAATCCTTCCGTTAGCATGGCGTAAAAATTCAGAAAAGGAGATGCTAGCTCAATTGTCATCCTTGTCACTTGAACGAGATTCATAATTACAAGGTCTGTCACCAATAGCCCTAATGTTGCTTTCAAGTACTACACTAAAAACCAATCTGTCTAAAGAATAATATTAGCATTTTTAAAAAAGAAAACGAAAGATTTCTTTAATTATCTTTGTTACATGAAATGTACAGTTTATATAAGATTACGTTAGGTTTATCCTTATACAATAACTTTAATCGTAGAAATAGTAACTTTAAAGCCTGAACCTACCTCAAAGTATTCAATGTGTTAATAATTGAAAAAAATTACCAGAATTTTGCGAAATCGGGAGCATTTAGGACTCGAAAAATAAAAATTCAATCATACTTGGATTTACTCCAATCACAGATGTTCATTAATACTTAGGTCAACAATTTTTTTAAAAAATTCATTTTATTTAATTAACCCATCTCATTTTAATTTCGAATCGCAATATTTTTTGCTTCATCCAATTTTCTTCCATTGCTGAATTATACTAAACCGAGCACAAAAACGGAAATGAACAAAATTTAGCTACTATGTTACTCATAGCTTAAACCTTATACTACGCATGTTTAAAATCAATACTTGAAGGGATTGGTAAGAAAAAATCAGTTAAACAAACACGAGAAACTATTGTTTTCTTAAAATAATCATAGGGTTGACTGAAGAGCAAAGGAACTCGGAGACAGACACATATCACAGGGGTAATCTGGTTTCTAGTCACGATTCCCACATTCCTAACGGCGATGAAACGTGTTTCAAATCAAAATATGCTGGTCGGAAATAGTAAAATGGACAAACGCAACTATGGTTGACGGAATTTTTATGTTTTGATCCAGAAGCTTGCAGCTTCAGCAAACCTTTCTTTTTTATTCAGTTTACAGCTTGTGAGTTATTTATGGAGTGTCAAATAAAAAAAAAAGAATGTTTTGGTAAATAGCCATAAACTATTATATACAGTTAAAGTGTTTTCTAATCGATTGACTTTAAGAGGGAAATTTTAATATGTTGCATAGGGCAAAAATCTATAACAGTGAACTGGAATTGTATATCAACAAATTTGGAGATACTTTATGGTATTAACGTAACCTATTTTGAAAAACCTTTGCACATTTTTAAGTATTGATTCAAATAAGTTTATCTAGAAAACATGTTATCAATTAAGAATTTACCATAAATAGTAACATCAACAGGAAAAACAGTTAATAAGCAAAATTAAGGCTAAATTTGTATTACCCAAATTGAATAAACTGATCTTTAATATTGACAAAGAACACTGACTACATTTGTTGTACATAAAGATTAATATTGGTCTCTATATAAAGGCAAGTATTTGTAAAATACCTGATTAACATTGTTTAGATACAAAATTAAGTCCGAGAAATGATCCGTAAATAAAATACGAACACAGAAAAATAACTGAAGATGTAATTAATACATGTGGCTTTCTCATCTTAAACGGTAAATAAAATTTGATTGTTTTTACTGAACATTTCCATTTCTATTCAAAATAATTAAACAATTAATATTCCATTCAGTAAGACTGATCTACAAACTACTACATTTAAAACTTATCACTTTATTTCTTTTATGCAAGAAATTGTATCTTCTTGTTGTGAAAGGTATTAAAGACACTATATATACATTTCAATTTTCTCAGTTGGTTAATTAACAACTTTGTGAAAGTTATGAAAGAAGCTCAAAATATCATCTTAACTTGGGTGTGAAAAGAAAAGGTGAGCAAAAATATATCATTAACTTATTACGCAGGAAATTATACAAATAGTTTTAAAATCAGTAATATATTTCTCAGATAACCTCATTGATTGTATTTCTCCATCGATTAAAATGTGATGAGTTTACGTCGATAAATAGCATAGCTAACAAATCAATGGCACTCGCTCTGTAACAGTGATTTTTTCTATTTGTTTTAGATATTCCAGTTTGAAAGCAAACATAGAAACTTCAAATAATCTCCCCCCCCCCCAGCGAAACAGTACAAGGGTAATGAGATAACGTTTATTAATATGTATATAGGTAGATATTCTTTATTATAATATGTGTAGATAGGTATTTTACAGTATATCAGTCATACAAAACATTGCCATTGACTTAATTGATAGGAAAAGAATATAAACGCGCTGATAAACGTATTGATGATGATCTCCAAACGGATACTTAAATTTTGTAAGAATCTCATCGACGCGTTGCTTTTCAGCTTAATCCCATACAAACGTTGATTATTAGTTTTTGCATGCATATATCACATTCAGAAAATTAATTGTTTGTGTTGAAATTTAATGTCTGAATTAGGTACAGGGACACTAGATTTATTATAGATAAGTTTTTTGTTTTTTGTTTTTTTCAATGAATTATTTTTTTCTCCCGGTTCTTATTCAGTATTTGTCATTCAAATGATTTTATAAAAATTTAGTTATGTAGAACATTTCAAACACATGTTCTTGAGAATATTTCTTGTTTCAGTATGACCATAGTTTGTTTATTTCATTTTTAAGACAACCAGTTTTATCTCCATTTCATAATTTCAATATCTTTCTTATTATTGAGAAATTTGCTTGCTTAATATACAGATGTTCATGTCATAGCACATGAAATAAATAATGGACTCCCTTCAAGAAAATAGATCTTATAAAAATTGAGAATTTTATTGTAAGGACCATAAGGTTGTCAGTTATTGGTATATTATTAAATATATAATATTATTCAATCGATACGATATGCAACAAAGTATTCTCGAACAGTTCACAATATCGTTTATTAGAACAGACTACAATTTATCATAAACCGCGAAAAAAATGGAAACTTTTGTTTTGAAATATTTTTGTTCGACGTCAAGCAAGATTAAAACATTCGTTGTGTATTCAATATGCATTTTATATAAATATTCACATAACATCCATTTAAATTAAACTCTGAATAAATATGCCAAATAATTGTCCTAGTAATTAATTTCTCATGTGGTTTTAATAAATATTCATAAAATTATTAATAATGTGTATTAAAAATATCTCTACACGTTAATATTACAGTACTTGTGAATACTTCTTAATTTCTTTAATCATAAATTCTTTGATACATTCTGTTATTTATCTATATCTTTATATATTAAATTACATGAAAAATTAATTCTAATAAAGTTTCTGAGTAATTTGGTTTAAAAATCAATTAAGTTTGGGTACTGTATTTAATTTAATTTTACTATTGTTAATATAGGAGTTAAAATACATAATAGGAATATGTAGAATTTTTATCAAAGAGAACTGAATTCTTTCATTTACATGTTTTGTGACTACATAGAGAAAATAATTCTCGCACGTGATGAACATCTTACGAAAGACGGTTCTCATTACATTAGAATTCGAATATAATGATGAGAATGTCTATATCTCCTTGAAAGAAACAAGAGATTCCTATACCCAGAAATGTTTATTATCTATTGGATGTGTGTTATCTTTTGCTTCTCAATAGTTGAGCTTTCTTTAAGAGCTCTTTACGCCAAAGAGGTAAAGATGTGGATTTTTTCAATAGAATATATTCTACTTACTTCACTTCTTAGGAGTTGAAATTTAATGTACTCATTTTCGGAGAAAATATATTTACAATTAGTGAAACATATATTGTAATAAATTTTCTTCAATGCTTGATTTCTGATTTCTTTTAGTATAATTATTTTTAAATATATATTTAAAACAAAACATTTCAGAGCATCAAAAACTCGTAAAAGTTTCAACATAAAATTTCTGATACCATGAAAATTGAACAAAAGTAATAATATCAGGACCCATAAAAAGATTCAAAAAATACATTCATATTTATCTTCAGATATTCTAAATATTTTAATAAAATATCCATGAAAGTTGTCTTGAGCAAGATGTTTATGATTTATTTCATAGTTTGTGAAATATTTGCATAAATTCATATTAAAATATGACAGTAATAATTAAAATTACCGCGCGAGATAATTAAATGATGATTTAATGTTGGTAAACTTGTCAATAGTAATTACATTCAACAAACGTATTTTTTAGCCACATATAGTACTCTTTTGCAGAATGGAAAGCATAATTCATTTCTTTTGTAATAATTCAACGTATTATGATAAGTATAACACATCAGATAAATATCGGTATTCCATTTTGTATGGTTATTTTATTTTTATAAATCTCATAAAATTTTTTATTAGAATTTGCACTAGTTCTCTCAATTTTGTTTAATCTTTTTTATTTCTCTCCCTTGGAATTTTATGATAGTTACAATTTTAAAGCTCGAAGAATTATATAGTTAAAAGAAGAAAGGCTGAATTTCAAATCAATCAAATTGAATTTTATGTCTCTGAAACCACATGAAACCTAACCTTAATTATTTATGTAAATATCAAGTGTTGAGACAAAGAATATTTGTCAAAATTTTATCATTTTTGAATCAAAATCGTATAACTTTTAATTTGATTTTGAAATCAAATATTAAAAAAAATAATTATGAAACAGCTCTTAATCAATAGTATTACAAATTTAAACGTACTTTAAAATTTATGTCTCATTGTCATTCTTTAATATATAAGCATAAACAAAATACTACTCAAAATTTGATTTGAAACCCTTCGAAATACAATTGTTCAATATAAAATAGTCACCTGAAAAATATGTCCATTGTTAAAAGTGTCAATGAAGTAAAGCACTTTCAGTAAGAACTACTTTGGGGGTTCAAAATTCTTAAAATAAATAAAAAAAAAAAAAGTTCTGATGTTCAGAAGTATTTGAACTAAAAGCTTCACAAAGGAAGAAAAAAAACCTAATCAATCAAATCTATTATTCTCTAACTGATGTGAATTAATACTATGAAGTCTTCTAAACCTAAAAATGGTAAAACCAAAAGAAAGGTTCCCCTTGTTAATGAAATAAATACAAAGTAAACATCGAAGGAGAATTTTTACATTCGCAAGTTATACGATCTACCATTTCTTTCGAATTTAATTAATTAAACCAATCAATACCCTCATTAATCTAAATCGTGAGAAGTCGGCCCCATGAAAGGAATTTTAGTAAGGTTTCACTTTATTTCTTTTCTTTCTTTAATGAACTTGGAGTATCTCTGCAGCACTTAACAACAAAAAGGAAACATATTGCAAAACTAAATCTTGCGTAAGATTTTTATATAGAGAAGTACGAGTTGAAAAGAGAGAACATTTTGAAATGTCTGCATTCTAACTCGTGTAAGATGAAGATAATTGGGTATCGTTAAACAGAAAAGAACCACAAGAAATTTCTTGACATGATTTTGTTGAACATTTTAGCGAACTAATAACGCGAACAAGCATCAATAGGATTTTTTATTTTTATTATAAAGATCTTTTATTTTATTTAAACTTAAAAAAAGTACACAGATAATTTATTCAGTTCAATAAAACTTTTCTTGAATACAGTATAATAAATATGAAGCTAGAATTCTCTGTTGCATATGTCGAAACAATAACACACAAGTATATTTTTAGAAAGAATATGCAATTTATGCTATACTTAAAGAAAATATTATTCCTACGTTAGTGTTTCTTTTTAATGTTGTTTCTTTCCTAGAAAACTGAAATTAATGCTGAAATAAACTGTAAGCTGTATTAAGTGCTCCATTAACAACCATTAGTGCACAAAACTTTCAGTTTTCCTTAATTCTTTTTGTTAAGCTGTATACCAAATGTTGCTTAATAACATATTTTCTGCACAGCAACAATTCTGTAGCTCCCTGTTGATAAAATAGGAAAACATGCTTCTTATTTATATTTCTATGCAGTGATTTATAGGTCTGATAATAAAAGGCTTTCACTAAGAATTCAGGCATTCTTGTCTATTTGTTTTCTGGATGTAATATTTATGAAAATGGTTGTGAATGACGGAAAATTATGTTTCTCTTGAATGTAAACTTGATGGGCATCAGTATTATTGAATTGAAACTCATTATCGCATAATTAAACGAATTTAATTCAATATGTTACAGTGAATACCGTGTCAGTGCTTGAAGTTCAAGGGAAAACTTTAAATTTTCGAGACGTCTTTGGCTTTTAAGAAAACAAATAATTATGATTTTTAGAATAAGAATTGAATCAATTAATATTTTTGATTTAATGAGTATTCGGGTACTTTTTAAGACGCAATTAAGGCTTTAAACATTTATTCTTTTAAAATACACATTAATTTTACGACTTTCATTTTTTCAGCTTTTTTTCTCACTTGTCTCACTTTTATTACGACTCTCAATTTTAATTACTGTTTTTTTTTTTTTTTTTTTTTACAATTAACGTGACGTATGAAATGATGCATAGAAAAATGGGCTGAGTGTTTGTATAGCATTTAAAATTTAATTAAAAAAAATCCATGCATGAGTACCAGTCATATAAAAACAATGGTTCTTACCAATTATATTTAAAAATATTTTTTTCTCTCTTTTTAACGAATATAATCCATTTGAAAAGGGAATTTTGCTATTAAAAAATCAGCCAATTAGTGATAATTATTTAAAAGTGATTCCATACAGAAATAGATTAAACATAAGTACAATTTTTCGGTTGTATCGCTTCATATTTTTAACGACTACTCCTAGAATTTTGTTTTTCAAACTCCACCATTTTATCATCTAATTCTTTTCTGAAAAACCTGTCCAATTAAAGAAATAATTCCACCTGTCCCTACGGCAGCTAGTTCAATTTCATTCGTGGGGGGAAGGCCTCATCTTGCTCAAGCGTTAAATTAAGTAAGCTTCAGTGAGGAATTAATATTTAATTGGAAACATACCATGCAAGATGATCAAAAGATAAACATTTGACTTTTTTACGAACTAAAATGATTATGGATTAATCTTAGTACACACCTCTGGCCTTTTAGATATGATTACTTTTGGAACTCTCTCTAAAAAGATGCAGAGATTTTCTTAATTGCTAGTTCCATAAGTGAGAGACGACGCTCTCTCTACTTGCATTTACCCCTTTAACGCAATATGATAAATCCGTGATTAGATAATACGAATTTTTATTTTGTATTACTTTACTATCAAACGGTGGAAAAATCTAGAAGAGGTATAATTTTCGAAAACGAATTTATACAGTTTTAATGAATTAAATAGCGCATTTTTGAGTGATTGAATTTTTATTAATATTTCACTCAATGCATAAAAGGCTAGTGATGATGATCTTATTTTGCTTCGGTTTCTGCAGGTTCATTTGAATTAATGCCACATTAAGCTTCCTACCTAGAATTTGTATTTAATCGATCTACACTCCATAACAAAAAAAATAATAATAAATAAAACGACGCACCAAGAAGGAGTTGTCCGATTGTAATGAAAATTCGTATGCAAAGAAATTTGGACCGAACATGCAAATGATAAAAATTTTGTGTCCAATAAATAAATAACGGGAGCTACAGCGTAATCAGAACTGCTCTCACAGCAGGCAAATTTTCTGCTGCATTGCGATTTAGGATACCTTTCAACGACTGAAAAAATGCCTCGCCGTAGGATTCGAGCCCATTATCAAAGTTTGAAAGAGGTCGTATCATTGTACAGAAAGAAGCAGGTTGGGCTAATTGGAGAATCGCTCATCATATGGGTCGATGCGATGCGGCGATTGCAAGATGCTGGCAATAATGGGTGGACAATGGCAAATTTCAACATCAGAATAGTAGTGGTAGACCTAGAACCACAGCAGATCGGGATGACAGAGTGATTGTCAAATCAGCTATCACAGCTCCTGATTCAGCGTTATCAACCATCAGACGTGCGATCCGCGCACGAGTGTCCACCATGACCATTCACAGACGGCAGATAGAGCGAAATCTACGCTCGTACAGACCGTAACGCCACTTGCCACTCACTCCTGCATACTGTCTCACAAGATTACAGTGGTGTTGGCTCTATCAGGTTAGAATGATGCTGACTGGGGACGTATAGTGTTTAGCGATGAATCCCGCTTCCATCTGTGTCCTGACGTTCATCGAAGACGTGTGTGGAGACGCCCAGGGCAGTTTTCCAATCCTGCTTTCACTATTGCACACCACATAGGCCCTCAACCAGGAGTTATGGTCTGGGATGCCTTTTCCCTTGATAGGCGGACCCCTTTGATCGTCATTAGAGGCACACTTACAGCACAGCGGTGCGCAGACGACATTCCGAGACCTGTTTTGCTACCGTTCCTTTTGCAGTACCCTGACCTCATTTTTCAGCAAGATAATGCCAGACCACATATGGCACGTGTTGCTATGAACTGTCTTACAGCTTGTCAAACACTTCCTTGGCCAACCAGATCTCTCTCCAATCGAGCATGTCTGAGATATGATTGGAAGGCGACTGCATCTCCCAGAGAATGTTGATGACCTAGCCGGATAATTGGAGCAAATTTGGCAAGAAATACCGCAGGATACCATCAGGGAGCTTTATCACTCTATCAGTTTGCATCCAGGCTAAAGGTGGGTCAACACCTTATTGAACTCATTACTTTGTAGCTATGTAACTCTAAGATAAATCATTCAATTTTTCTAAAATTTTAATCATTTTCTATTCTATACATAATTTTTCTATCCATCAATTTTTGTCACCTTTGGACAACTCCTTTGTAGTGCATAGTTTTTTTTTTTTTTTTTTTTTTTTTTTTTTTTTTTTTTTTTTTTTTTTGTTATAGAATGTGTTTACATTATTTATTTCATGATAGCTGCCGTGGGATTTAATTATAGCTTCTTATTTGTGAGTATTCCGCAAATAAGTAAATATTTTTCGTTATTGACGTTTTCAGACTTGTTTAACTATTTCTTTCACAACGAAAATGACATTTTATCTTACTAAGTTTATAAGATTTATATCACTTAAATGCACATAAATATATTTAAAAAAAATCTTTTAATACTTTTATATGATCTGAACTTCAAATAATGCTCTATGGCAGCAGCTCTAACACTCAAGGCAAAATGTTAGACCTCGTGAAATAAGCATTTTTTGAACCCACAAGCTGTGAATGTGCTATTTTTAACTTTGTAATTTATTTTTGTTAAACCTAATTGAGCTTATTTCTTTTGTACATGATAGTTGAGGAGTTTGTTTTATACACTTATGGAATCAGTAATATTGGTCTAATTAAATGATTTCCAGTTCTGACTTACATTTATGAGCATACCTTGCAAGAAGTCTAATTCACTCTATGGATGAGAAAAATTATTTCAACTTTAACTGCTTCTAAGACTAGTTTTACTATTTTGGATTCCCGTTAGCCATTTCCTCAACAAATTTTCTCAATTTTCGAAATGACTGTTGAAACTAAGATTCTAAAGTCTGATTTAGCTCGCGTTTCCTTTCGAGCACTACAATTTAGCGAAAACATTTTTGCCATTTCAAAGCTCAATCTCAATTTACAGTTCCTTCAGTTCAAATTTCAATTTAAGTTTTCTGGAATCCCAAATGATGAAACAAAATTTCATTCTGTAATTGCAACGTTAGACTGTAAGATTCTATCACATGTTTCGGATATTGTTTCGAGATTTGCCTCAAAATGTTTTGTGTAACACTCTTAAAACTAGTATTCAAAGTCGTCTTTCTCAATCTGAAAGCTCACAATTACGGATTTTGCTTCCAGATTTTTAATTTCGGAGAGAGGTAAGAAACCATCTCAAATATTGCAAGAAATTGGATATTTAGATGTAGGAAACGTCAGTGAAACATCTATCCGGATGCAAAAGCCATTACAAATATTTCCACTTCAATACAGCAAATTTTATCTTTTCTAATGACATATTAGATACTTTATCGCTTGTTGCTGGTAAAGTTAATGAAGTTTTAAAGTTTAATCCCTCTTAAGATGCATCTTTAAAATTCATTGTTCCTTGTAGTGTTTTCAGGAGCAGTAAAAGGCTCGTTTGTGATGGTCGTAGCAGATGGTAGCCGCATTTCCAGCCGATTATTTATACATAACAAAAGTATGGGTTACTGTTTTTTAATTGATATTGTCGCAAGTATCAGTTGTTTTCCTCGAAATTCAACAAACTGTCCAAAAATGGTGATCAAAAGCTACGGTACTAAGGCATTAAATCTAGATCATGGTTTGCGAATGAAGTTATAATGGCTTTTTTTTGTTGCTGATGTTTCATATTCTATTCTGGGTAGCGATATTTTGGAAGAGTTTCAACTCTTAATGAATATTAAAAATCGTCGTTTGATTGATAATCTTACCTATTTAAGAACAATGGGTGGAATAACTCCTGGCAACTCGTTACTATTATAGCTCTATTTTTAAATCAATAGCTCTATCATAAAATCTTAAATCAATTTCGTGAGTATTTGACACCAATTTTCAAAGAAAATAAAGTATCTTTATCGAACATTATACTGAAATGCGTAGACCACCAGTTTCTTCAAAGATAAGAGACTAATTCTTGAAAAAGTTCTGTTTTTAAAGAAATAATTTCAGTCTTTAATTGAATTGACCTCTAATAGTCCGTATACAAATTCAATACATTTTGTTAAAATACCAAACCGTAATTGTAGGACTTGCGGAGGAATTTCGTAAATTAAACGATGTAACAATTCGCGTTCGCTACCCTCTTCCACATATTAAGGATTTCTCACACTGTTTTACAAGTAAAACTATCGTTCCTAAAATTAACTTAGACAAGACATATCACCAAATCCTTATCAAAATTTCAGATATACCCCAAACTGTTGCCATAACTCCATTTAGCATATATGAATACTCTAACAGGACTTTTGGCTGAAACAAAATTTGTCAAAATGTTTTCAAATTCATTGTGTGATCAAGTTTTTATTGGTTTAAATTGTTTTCATGCTTATGTTGACGATATTTTGATCACTTCTTCGAATGGGGAAACACAAAATTGATCTTGATAAAGCTGTTGGGAGATCAAATGAGATTGGACTAAAAATAAACCTCAACAAAAGTATATTTGGTCAGGTAAAACTACAAATTTTATGATAACATTTTTTACAGAGGGAGTTTTCCCCTGCCAGAAAAAAATGAAAGTTTTAACTGAATACCTTCTACCAAAAACTATTACTGAATCGCGTGTTTTTCTTGCTTCGCTTTACAAAAAAAAACTTTTCACTGTCTTTTTAAAAGTTTTTTAAAAAGACAGTGAATACTGAGGCCTGTATACATAAATTATTAAAAAGAAATGTTAAAAACAAAACTATAATATACTGGACTGAGGAAACGAAAAATGCGTTAAATGCACGTAAACACTTATTAGCTAATGCTACAGTATCAGCATATTCTAAGCATAATATTCATTTGTCGTTGGTAACTGATGCTTCATAAGCCTTAATTGGCGCAGAGCTTCAGAAACATATCATGGACAACGATGAACCCAAGAACATTAAATTCTGCAGTACGCAATTACAGTACGTATAACGGAGAGCTATAACTGTATATTAGCCGAAAGTTATTGCCTCTTTTTTTCCTGCAAAATCATGAAAAAAATTCTTCATGGCTGATTCACCGTCTCGAATTCATAAGTCAACGTACAACGGATATTCGTAATATATCTGGTTCTTCTATCATACTCGTAGTACCCGATGCCTTTACACGAATATAGGAGATAATTGTTCCCGAATCTATTAATTATAATGAAATGGCTCTAGCTAAAGTTTCAGGTGATGAGTTGCGGTCATTTCTCCGATCTGAAACTGGTCTAGAAATAAAACAATTAATTTAACTTTATTTAAACGACGCTAGTGTTTTCATGCAATTAAT
Organism: Nephila pilipes; assembly: GCA_019974015.1. Taxonomy (NCBI): domain Eukaryota; kingdom Metazoa; phylum Arthropoda; class Arachnida; order Araneae; family Nephilidae; genus Nephila; species Nephila pilipes. The sequence goes on from BMAW01121515.1 coordinate 237,773, forward strand.
GTAAAAATTTTCTTTCTTATCTTCATTTAATAAAGAATTTTATGCCAATTTCTTAATACTTATACTAAAATTTAATGTAATGTTCCTAAAAATAGAAGTATTTATGTTACTATTCCAGAAAGATGCTTCATGAGGATGAAAATTAAAATTTTCTCTGTTATCATAAATATTACTACTAATTTTATCATCTATAACTTTTAATTTTATGCCTAAATATTCTGTTTCCTCTTCATTTTTATTTGATTGAACTAATTTAAACAAGCAGGTTAAAAAGATAAACTAGGGTTATCTTCCAAATCCTTGTTATAATTGAAGATAATTTGGTCATCAATTTATTTATACATTTTAAATTAGGTTTATTTTCAAAATACTTGTTATAATTCAGGATAATTAGGTCATTAATATATCTATAATAAATAAAAATATTTTTATCCGTATACTTATGTTCATAGTAATGTAAATAAATGTTATCTAAACTATTACTTGCTGGAATTCCTAATTAAATACCTTTAATTTATGTTTTTATTATTATATTTTATATAATTTTCTTTAAAAGCTACATAAACGAATGATATGAATTTTTCAAGAGAGATAAAATTATTCATGATATAATTCTTAAAAATAATTGCTAAAGTATTTTTCTAAGACCGTCAATATCTATTGAATTAAACAAGTCTTCAAAGTCATAACTATATATTGCATATATACCTTTGTCTTTAATATTCTTAATAATAACTGAACTTTTTATAATAATTTCAATCTTATTAGATTTATTAATAATTTCTAATTAAAAAATTTTTAATATTTTACAGACTTCTGAAGTTTCAGTACTAATCCCATGATAACAATTTTAAAAGAAATAGATTCTTTATGACTTTTTGGAACAATAATATTTATAAATATATCAAAAAAAATTCGCTTGATTTTAATGTAGCTTATAAATGTTTGTTAAACGATACGCCGGCAATTTACAGACTTATTTTTGATATTAAAAAAAATCATAAGAAATAATGCCCTTTTAAAATTGACTTAAAATATATCTCGCTTGCGCGATAAATGGCTTTTCTATGAATAAATGTAAATGACGAGAGGAAAAACTGTCATTTATTTAATCATAATTGGACCTATACAGCCTTATGGTGGACTAAGTGCTTCGTGGCCACATCGTAAGTTGAAGTCCTGATTCAACTACAGACCGTCATGCAAACTGCTATACCTTAAGCTCAACTAGACCTTGAAGTTGAATCGTGAAGGAAGGGAGGGGATAGAATTAGAGGGGGTATAGTGGAGGAAGGGAGGGGATAGAATTAGAGGGGGTATCGTGGAGGAAGGAGGGGATAGAAGACAGAAGAGAGATGAAGGAGTAACATCTGGTTTATCGTCATCATAACTAATTGTAGCTTAAAACTGAGTTGTATATCTCCAGTAGCCTGTAGTATAGCTTTAGAGTGACATCGATTTAAGCCAAACTAAATCTCACTAATCATATTTTTGCTTTGTGACCATTGCTTAGTAATTTTAATGTGCCTGTAGATTGTAAGACAGTGTGTTCCATCAAAGGTGAGAGCTGAGTCAGTACATGTATTGCCAAATTTTACAATGGCATAATCTTAGAGACAGAATTCCGGATAGATTCCCAGAAGTTTAGAATTTATTTTCTATGATGTCGAAACAAGCAATGGGAATAAAAGGAAGAAAAACTCAGCGAAATTCCAATTGAACATAGAAAAGACGGGGAAAAAAAGACTTCCTTGATAAGGTCCATCGAGGAGGAATGGGGACGTTGAAATAAACGGCCAACCTGGGAAAGAGGAAAAGAATCGCAATGGAAGAAGAAAAGTCGGAAATAGGCGAGCAAGGATGGGTAACATTCCACACAAGGAGTCCGTCTCTTACAAGGCAGTGGGAAAATGACAGAAGCCGGAAGTCCGGACGATCCGTATTCAGGCTTGTGGTTCAAGGACTATTCGGAAGTCCTGCTATCACTTAGCTGACGCCCGAAAGATCATGATGAATTTCTTTGAATGGGAGATATATTTCTTGTTTCTATTTATATGCTGCTTACGACAGCAGAAAGGGAACTAGAGTATACGCTTCAAGAAGTTTTATTGTTTGATATGCTATTTAATTTTTACTCGGAAAGAGTGTCGAAAATACAATTCTTCATAAATTCTTAAATGTTAGTTGAGAAGTTAATATGTAACAATAGTTCTTTTTTTTTTTCTAAAAGTCTTCCGAAAGAGATACATCTTTTTATTTTCCTAAAAATGATTATTACAAACTTTTCTAAGGATAGAACGTATTTTTAACTTATATATAGTAGCGCCCTGTTTGTGTTCTTCTGGGACACACTATCTATCACAACTGTAATCTTCCTTGTGAATTTTCTTTTCGGTACTATCAGCTTTAAAGATGTGGGCTGTAAACATATTCCATCTGATGCTCCCAACCAGATAATATCTTTCTTCACAGTTCAATGTAGTTTCCTTTTATTCCATGAAAAAGTTTGTTATTTGAAATTTTGATAAGGTTAGAGTGTATTTTATATCAGTTAGTTGTTTGTTAAACTTTTGCTGTCAGACCAAATGCTTCTAGATGAAATCTAAAATAGATATAATCTTATTTGTTTTAGACTGGAATATAACACAGACGATGTTTTTATGCTCTATATCCTTGAAGATAAGCTAACTGAAAAGAAAATTCCCGCAAATAAAATTTGAACAAAGATGTTTAGAACTTAGAAATCAATCAGGGTACAGTAATATTAAACGTCTAAGTTTATTTTAAAAAACAATTATGACTTGCATTACCCAGAGATTTTATGTTTACCAAGAAATTGGTTTTAAGACACTTGCATTCCTTAGAAATATTTAGAGAGAGAAAAACACTTTCACAAGAAATGTACAATTACAAGCAAAAGAGGCAAATTTAAATAACTCCGTTTACATTTCTGTTTTCTGTCACATTTTTTCTTTATTATTGCAGGAATTTTCATGATCTTGTATTACACAACTTCCTATAAGGGAGCTCATAAAATCACTGTAAACGAAATATATGTAACACAGTTTTAAATAATAATCTCCAGCATAAAAACTTTGGATATTGATATTGAAGCAAATAAACATAAACAATTATTTAAAGTATTATAATTTTGTGTGTTTACGTTTTGAGCATATTATTCTTAGAAACCTTTTTTACTATATTTTCACAACATTCAGTTACATATTCTAACGGAATTTTAAAATAATATTTGTATTCAATATAATCTGAAACGACTGATTCTTATGATAAGCAAATTATTTCTAACAGTGTGAAAAAGAATCACAGTTCATATATACGTTTTAGCATAAGACATATATCATTTTTATACAGAACTTTTTAAAAATGAATTTTTAGGAGTAACATAATTATATATAATGCTAAGTATCAGTAATTTATTTCACTTAGACTTGAGAAGAATATTGATGACTAAAACTATTACTACATCCTTTTCAGATCTCTTAATTATTTCTGTTTTAAATGTCACTCAAAGTAAAAAATCCTTTATAATCATAAATTTTCAAGAGTATATATTCACTATACTATTTGTAGAAAAATATTTACTTTAAAATAAATAACGTAAATAAGTATTAAATATATGATTATATATAAGATTGGCACACAATTATGTCTTTAATTTAATTATTCAACATAAACTAAAGACAGATGATGTTCTCAAAAAAGTGTTGGTGTTTATTTACAATATTTGAATTCTAAAATAGATGTTCATTAAAAAACTGATATTTAATATAAACAAATAAAATGTTTGATATAATTATTTTTAAATTAGCAATTCTTTGCTCTGAAATTGTATTTTAGAGTCAGCGTCTAAGGAAATGATTAGTAAACAAATGTATTATGACTCCAACTGAAAAATATCTGAATGTTTTAATAAATGTCCTTAACGAAAGAAATTTTTTGTTTTTGATTTTTTCTTTGGCCGTGGTAGCCGAATGGTCAAGATAGCGAGCTCGTGGCCGACTTTGTTTTCTTTAAATCGTGGATTCGGGCTTGATATCACTGAAGTTTCGCCTAGTATCTGGGCTGATACACTCTAAATCCATCGAAGTTCCAAATCCTCCCGTTGGCATCGTGTGAAAGTTTGGAGAGGGAGGTGCCAGCTAGAGTGTCGCCTTTGTCACTTGATCGAGATTCAAAATTGCGAAATCCATGGCTGTTAGTCTCGTGTTGCTGCGAAATGTGACGTTAATAGATAATTGATCAATAAAAACTGTTTTCGGTTTTATTCATTAGTATTCTGGTAACTCTATCCATATTTAAACATACATGAGGAGAGGGACTAGATTCCTTTTTAAGACTATAAGAATCACTCAGTGTACCCACTGAGTGATTCTTATACATATAGGTATATTTATATATATTTCTATTTATAGTGCACATTTATATATATTGGTAGGTATATTTATATATATTGGTAGGTATATTTATATATATTTCTGTACCTTGTATGAAATATATTTACTAGTAATAATACAAAATCTAATAAGTGATTCCATTCTGAATGTATAGACAAAATTCTTCTATACAAATTTGTTAACAATTTTTCTCACAAGCGCAAATACTGTAAAAAAATATAATAACAATTAAATTTAAGAATCCACATTAACATGCAAAATTTAAAGAGTTCTGTAATTCTCTTCCCTTCAGGACAAATGTCGATTATAATGTATCAAATTCTATAGACATACAGGAAATCAAAGTGACAATTATGTGCTCCATTAATTCTCCAACGCAGTCTAATACTGTTCCTTTTATTGAAATTATTAAAATCGGTTACATCACTATTCAAACAACTGAAATGAATATATATGAATTTCCATCAAAATGGAAAAATTGTGCATTCAGTCTTTAGATACTTTTAATATATATTTGTTAAAATTAGTTCAGTGAGCCAACAGCAGTTTATTCATTTGTTAACAATATTGAAAATAATTCAGATGATTTAGTTTGTATATATTCAGGCTGATGCCAAACTAAACACCGGCAGAAACAGTTATTTCGAAATAAATTCATACTGTGTATTACAAAAGAGAATGCTTGATGTATTTACCAAAACAATAAACCATTTAAAGGTGGAATGAAAAACATTACCAGTCTTTATTAACATTGTTTAGAGTCAAAATTATATTTTCCAATTAAAAACATAAATCTGAAGAACTAAGATAAAAATTGATTCATTAAGAGTTAAAAAAGAATATAAAGACCCAAAATTAAGATAAAACGAAATAAAAATAAATTTTCAAACACACAATGTTGTATAATACCAAAAAGTGAAAAGTTTAAGTACGGAATTAAAAAACAAAAAGTATTCTAGTGTATTTATGATTTTGAATGTATGATTTTGAGTGTTGAGATTTTTAAACAATTTATATGTAAGTAATAATCATTATATGTATCTAAGTAATATTTTTTTAGATTCTATATAAACTTCTAATTTGTATCTTTTATTTTAAAAGTACTGTTGATAATCATTTTGTGGCACAAACTTTTAAGGTTTCAAAAAAATTAATGTAAATATATGCATTATTTTACATTACGTTATGCATAGAAAATAAATGCTTGTTTTTCAAGTTAAAATATTATACATATATAGCTGTATTGTTACTATTTTTACTTTTAAAATATTCATATCTTTTGTTTTAAATAAGACAGAACCGGTATTTGATCTAATTTCTCAAAAAAATCATTAAGAAAACACTTTTTATAATGTTCTATGCATTATGTGAATAACAAGCTTTCAAAGATTTATTTTAGTGAAATGAATATACTATTTAAGAAAGCCTTAACCGGAATTACAGGCTTGTGATTCATTCAATGACCTCTCAGTAATTCATGATAAAATAAAAGCCATATCTGATTCCTAGAAACTACAGAATTTCTCCTTGTCTTGAATCAAAAGAAAGATAGAATTGGGCGAGTTCCAGAAAGGCTCTTCTCCTTTTGATTACGTAATTTCTCTAATTTCATTAAAAGGACAATCATCCTCCGACAAAAAGGAAACTCGTTGAATTGTAATCAAGTTATACATGTTTGTTTGAACTTTTATGCTTAAAATTCCCTAGATTTTTATTTCTTTGACTTGTTGATAATGACTAATTTGTAAATGAATGCAAACAACACTTTCCATCAGACGTTAAAATGATTTTTCCAAATTAAAAGTGCAAATACCTCATTCCGTTTGGAGATATATATATATATATATATAAAGAGAAAGAGAGTACTAGTTAATGCATCAAAGTATAAGTAAAATATAGAGCATGAGATTGCATTTAAGTAAACGCTTCTGAAAATACAAAAAAATTTATTTTGTATAAATTTTAATGCAATTTTAAGAATAATTATTTTGAATTTGTATTAATATAATATTTATCATTCATGATTGTCGAATTGCTTAGAGCCATGAGTGGAATATTGTTACATTTTACCGCATTATTTGAATGTCACACATCTATTAAGTTGTTATATAACTAATAATACATTCCTATCAATTTTAACGTGTTTATTAGTAAATATACCAATTTACTGGTTTTATTAGCTCAGATGGTTAATCTAAATCGTACCAAATAACAAATTGAAAAGTATCTTGTTATCTATTTTCTGGAACAATCATAAATTCATAAATACATTCATTAAAGAGAAAATTGAATAAATTCAAAGAGCATTAGTGTTCCAAGACTGATTTTAAGGAAAAGATTTATTAGGCTTTATAATGCAAAACGTTATACAACGTTTAAAATAAATTCTTCCATATTTAATCATTTTTATGCATTTTGTTTTTCAGTGATAATTATACATGAAGTTTTTTCCCTTTAATTCTAAAACTTTTAAACTTCTTTTGCTGATGTTTTCTTATAATTTCCATGACTTTAAAATAAATAATTTAAGGGAAAATATACTGCTGTTTGTAGAAAATGCAACACCATGAAAGAATCATCAGAATCAAATGAAATTTAATGCAGAAACGACTTGTACTGATACAAATAAATGATGAAATTTTCAAAACAAAAGAAACAAATTAAGCGTCCGAAATCAGTATTTGGTGCAGCCACCATGCGCTACAATAAGTGCTGCTATACGACGTGGCATGGAGTCAAACAGATGTTGAATATCTGCTTGAGGAAGAGAATTCCATATCGCTTGTATGCGCAACCAAAGTTCGTCTTTGGAAACTGCAGGACGCGGATCACGAGCGAGACGCCGACCAACCATATCCCACACGTGCTCAATAGGCGACATATCCGGTGAATAAGCAGGCCAAGGAAGAAGTTGCATGCGTTGTGCTGAACAGAAGTCTCGAACAGTCCGCGCAACATGTGGGCGTGCATTATCCTGCTGAAAGATAGCTCCAGGGATGCCTTGAAGGAAAGGAACGACTTCGGGCTGTAGCACTTCACGGACGTACCTGTTGCTATTGAGATTACCCTCAATTCGTATCAAATTGGATCGTCCATGATACGAAATCGCACCCCAGACCATAACTCCGGGTGTTCGACCACTATGTCGTTCAATAATACTCTCAGGAAGGCAGCGTTGACCGGCATAACGTCTAACACGAACACGGCCATCATGGGTCCACAAATTGAAGCGTGATTCATCTGAAAAGACAACTTGGTGCCAATCAGCTCGCCTGTCTCTGTGCTCAAGAGCCCACTGCCGACGCAGCCGTCGATGATTCGCCGTGAGGGGAATCCTGTATAAAGGCACCCTTGCACGCAATCCACGGCGCAGCAGACGACGACGAATTGACGAAGCCGACAATTGTACACCTGTAGCAGTAGACCAACGTGCTGCCAGCTGCCTGGAGGAAGCTGTACGATCATTCACCGCCATGCGGAGCAGGTGTCGATCATCGCGCTCTGACGTCACCTTCTGTCGTCCAGTGCCTGTTTTTCGAGTTGTTCGGTGCTCGTCGGTCCACTGCTTCCAAACTCGCATCACTGTGGAACTGTTCCGCTGCATACGAGCTGCTATTGCGCGATAGGAAAATCCTCCTTCTCGAAGGCCGATTATCCTCCCTCGTTCAAACTCCGTAAGTTGCTTGAATTTCTTATTCTTCCGTCGTGGAGGCATACTCAGGTCTCACTAAACGTTTGCCACTAACAAATAATCATAGACTTTTTTCAACGTCCCGCTACAGCACTTTATTTATACGCTTTCAGCATCAATTCAGAGGGCGCTGCGCGCGCCGCGCACGCGCGATGGCTCTGAAACTTTATTAATTTGCATAATATCCTATAATTGACATTTGCTGCGAATTTCATTTGATTCTGATGATTCCTTCATGGTGTTGCATTTTCTACAAACAGCAGTTTAAAATATTCAATTCCTGATTTAATTTTCCCGACCTCAAATAAAATTTTTTCATCATCTGCGATAGAATGAAGATTGTCTTGACATATTTAAACCAAAATATATATTTATGCGTATTATTTGCTTCAAAGCTTATTTGTACAATATTGAAATACATTTAATTTGGTTTCAAATTAATTTTGGTTGTAAAACGAATCAAGCATAGCCAATTCTTTACTGTACTGAATTGCCAATCAAAGCATGTAACTGTCTTAGCTGTTTATAAATATATAACAAAAATACCATTATATGTGTTCCTCGGTCATGGTTCAAAATTACGAAATACGTCGCAAACAACTCTCGTGTTGCTTCTAGTGCGACATGAACAAACTATCAATCATCGTCGGGTGTTTGGCGTAAACATGGAGGGAAAGAGGATGCAGCTGAGGAATCCACCTCGTCACCTGACCGTTGTTCAAAATTACTAGGAGTATTGACTGTGTTAGTGGACCTTGTGTCGAGCAAAATTAGGCAACTGGAATTATTCTTATTAGAAAGAAGATCTTGGATATTCTCTTCGAATTTGTGATTATGTTTGCAATTATTAAAGTTACATTTAAATTATAATTGTTGGTAGACCCCACAATTTTAAACTGCATTCAAATTTCGATGATCATATATTTTATGATTTTTCTTTTTTCAATATTCTCCTTTAATCCCCACAAAGCCTTCACCAAAAAACCCGTAACAACTGCGGAGTTGATTCATTTTAAATCTGATCGAGGTTCCAAATCCTCTGTTGGCGAAGTGTTGAAGTTTGGAGAGGTGCATGCCAACTCGTGTGTCGTTCACTTCACTTGATTAAGACTCAAAACTATGAGGTTCGTCGCCAATATCCCTCGTGTTGCTTCTCAATTGATGTTAATAAGCTTTCACAATCACCCCATACGATCTCTAAAGCCTATTTAGAGTCATATGATGTAGATAGTGCTCATTGTTACAAAAAACAGAAATCGGTGAAACGAAGACTCGAAATATGCACAATGGGTCATAAAGCCACATGTTAGCTGCAGATTACAATTAATTTTAGATCATCACTGTAACTGGTTGATATAACATGGAAGTCAATGAGTCTAAGATTGGAAGCGTAATTGGTTTGTTTTTTCTGAGACAGTGGCAGCTGACATACAAGCTTCACGACTAGTTGCTCAATTCCATTCAAAACCAGTTTGTGGTGCTGCAGAATTTAAAATATAATTTGGTCTTAAAGTTCTGCCATTGGCTAAAAAAATTATATAAGTGTACCATTCAGATGTCTTTGAAACTTTATTTTAACCTAAAAAATATTATTCTAAAATTCTTTTTATTGCTTTTTCAACCTTCCTACCCTGCCAAGAAAAAGTTACGTTTTGCCTGTATGGGTGGGTCTATTTGACACATTTTGTCTTAGATTTAATCAAGAAAAAAAGGCAACTATTTTTATATTCCTAGATTTCATTTAAGTTTAGGTTAATTGAAATAGATTGTATTTTTTTATTTCTACCTTTATTTCTTGTTTCCATGATTTTTTAACCATCAAATCTCTTGTTTATATAAGGAGTGTAACGATTTTAAAAGCTAAAAATTTATAACAAAAAAATTTTAATTGCAAATTTATTATGATTTTTATCCATTATTCTTGATGCATTTATTTTAATGACAAAGATTTATGGCACACATTTGCATGATCTTGTCAAAGAAAATGCTAACCATGAAACATTTCGTTTGCATTTGTTGATCTTTATTTAGACTGCAAGTCTTGTATCTTTTACTTTTAGAAGTTCTGATATTTTTTGGGTTTTTTTTTCACATGCTGCAATTATCATTTCTTCATTGGGATATTTATTTCATCCTAATGTTTCTGTAAGGTTTAGTCGGTGGTTTTCCAAGCTCCTTTAAAAAAGGCATTTTTTTTATTTAGCTTGTTTTGATCATAAGAAGGATTTTCATGCATAGATTCATCAAACGCATTTATTGTAGTCAGTTAAAAACTCCTAATTACCCTTTGCATGTTCAAGCTGCTACTAATTTCGTAGTAGTTTCTACTTCATCTGCAGTTTCCTTATCATATGAAATTATATGTGGATTCTTTTCTTTCTCATCTGAAACTTTGCTCTCAGGGTACATAGTTGAAAGGAGAATTAAACTATTTTTATTAAATAATAAATTATTCTATAAAATAATAAATATAATGATTTATTATGTTTATCATTTCTTCCAATAGATAGGAAATATGAGTCATATCTGATTTAAAACCAAGTAGTGAGGATAATATTAGACTGACAACTATCGAGTCGAAAAGGATTTCTTTAGATACATTTTACTGACTCCATAAGGATAAACGCACACAGACAACTTAGAAAAAACATCAGCTCAATTAGATTTAACAAAGTCAAATTATAAAGCTAAAAATAACATTCACAGCTTGCGAGGAGAAAAAATAAACATTTCACGAAGTCCGGCATCTCGCCTCGTGTGTTTGATTATAGCCTTTAACACAGGTTCTTCCCTCCCCCCTCTATTCCTTAGGATAGAATCAAGACAATTAATGAGGTATAACCAGATGAACAAGCCTAATGCTCTTAATAATGATGAAATTAGAGTCCTTTGGAAGTACCTGAGCCACCGTAGTCTTTTTCACTAGGTGGAGAAACACTTCAGGGGCAGATAGTAAACAAGAAGGCAAATTTCAATATGTCCAAGGAAACTAGTTGCACGTCTTTTGATGTCAATGGTGAAAAACATGTTTTCTTCACCGAACTTTGAATGGGCCTTGGTACGGCTACTCCAGCGGTTTTCAGACAATGCCATAACGAACAAAAACGTACGTTATTACTTAATGTTCAGGATGAATGAAGACATCCTCCTATCAATGCTGTGATGCAGGTACTGGAAGGAGCTCTTTCATGCGGAGATGTAGTCTAGATAGGAAAGTTTCTCGGAATGGTGTTTGGTTGTGTGGTGAAGAATTCCTAAAAGTCTCTCCAGGTAGACGCAGATATTGGTCACAAATCAATTCTACAGGTGAAGTGCCATTATCTTTCTCAAGACAGGAACGGATACCAAACAAGATGGCAGGCAAAACATTGAACCAGCTTAATGTAAATTAGCACTTAATAAATGCTTTGATTCGTCGATGCATCTTCTTAGCAAGTCCATTCGCTATGGAATGGAAAGTGGTAGTTCTCGTCTTGTGGGTGCTTATAAATTTCAGCAGTGTTCAGAACAAGTCATTTTCGAAATTTGTTTTTCTATCTTTTGCTATTATTTCTGGCACTCCAAAGCATAAGATCCACCCAGAAAACAGTGTTGCAGAAACTGTTTTAGTAATCTGGTTGAACATGGAACCTATAAAATCTTAATCTTCGTTAAACCTATAAAATCTTTCAATGCATGTTAAGACAAATTTGTCATCTCTAGAAAATACAGTAGAAGTCGAACGAAGGATGTGACGATAAAACGAATGTCACTGAATCTGAAACGTAAATTTACTTAGCGAAGTAACATTTTGGTATTTTCCCAAATTTTTAATTTTTGGCAAGGAATGCAAAATTTATGCCATGCATGGATATTTTTATTTAATTCTAGCGGAAACGTTGTTTAAATAGTTTGGTAGTGGAATTTATACCAGGGTGAGATAAATTACTTGATGTCTCAAAAACCTTTCATCGAAATAAACCACAAATCTTTATTACTCCAAAATTGCATAAAGATCCCATTAAATTTAGAACTGTCTCTAATGGTTATAATACTTACATTACAAAAGCAAATAAACTATTGCAGAAAATATTATATGATACTATTAATAAATTTAATAAAACTGCTATTATTTAAAATAACTTATTTATTATTAAAAATAAAGAACAAATATTTATTCATAGTTCTGATTTGAAGACCACTTTAATTCGATACAAATAAATTATCTATTTAAGGTACTATTAATTATTTATGAGGAGTATAATGTTAATGAATTTATTTGCTATTATTAATTTAAATCGTTAATTATTGTTATATTTAGAGAAAACTGTAATAAATATAAAGGTAAAATTTTTTAAACAAATTAGGGTTATTCCCCAAAGTACTCCAGCAAGTATTACTTTGGCAAATATCTGCTTACATTATTATGGACAAAATTATATTGATAGAGGTAAAAAAATTTTAGGTACATTGACGACCTATTTGTTTTGAATTACAATAAGCATTCTGAAGATAAACCTGGTTTATATTTTTATCCTAGTTACTTAAACTTTATTCAAGATAATAATAGTAAATATGAAACAGAATATTTATATACACAACTGAAAATTATGAATAATAAAAGTATTAGTAATATTTACTTCAACATAGGCAGTTTTAAATTTAATATTAATAAATTATTTTTCTGAAGTATGTGTTTACATTCTAGTTGTTTTATATTTATTTTTAGAAATATTAATAAAATATATTACAAGAACTAATAATTTAGTAAGTTGCAATGAACTAAAATAGTAATAATAAAAAATTTATCATAAGTTGCATTAATGCAAATTATCCCAATCATTTTATTAATAAACATTTATAAATGATTAAGATAAATTAAAAATAAAAATATATTTTACATATCTGCATGAAAAGTATGGTTGTGCTTATATATATATATGTGTGTGTGTGTGTGTGTGTGTACGTGTGTGTGTGTTCTAGCGAGTTCATTTGTATATGAATTTAATACAAACTAATTACGATACTTAAATTACATTATCTCCAGTTCTGAATCTTTCCTAATTCTTTTCTCTTGAGATTTATTGATATTTCTTGGTAAAGTTATGTTTAATTAACTGGATTGTAATTTCTTAAGTTATTAGTTTTATTTTTGTTTTGAATCATAACTATCATGCTTAATATTTATGTTTGAATTTCATTTATATTGTATTTAACAAATTGAATGGCTTTTTTACATTATAATACTTTGCATTCTTTAAATTTTGATTATACAGTAGTACCTCCTAATAAGGGACCTCCCTTCGGGCAAGATATTTTGTCCTTTAAATTAACATATCCCTTAATAAGAGGTAAATACATATACTCAAAGTCATAGGGACCAACAGAATTGTTCTTTAAGTAAAGGTGTCCCTCACATTTTAGGTACTACTTTACTTTTAATGTTAACTTTTATTTATTGATTTTTTTATATTTTACAAATTGTTTCAGTTAATTTTGAAATATTTGCATTTTAGTATTTCTAATATTTTAATTTTAATTTTCGTTCTTTTATTAGTTATAAAATGTAATTTAGTTTGATTTTATATACGTGTTAAAATTATGTCTTTTTTTTTAACATTAATAGTTATATAAATACTTATATACATTATATACCAAATAATATTATGAGACTTTTGAAAAGATTATTTAATAATGAAATTATGCAGTTTTAATTTACACCCGAATATAAGATAAGTTGTAGGTGGCTGTGGTGGTTTCAATCCCTTAAGAGCTTTCAAAGTACTTAAGAGGGAACAAAACCTAAACCACATTTTAAGAGCAATTTAGAAAGATATATTTGAATACAAGAATTATTATCAAACTTCATTTGATAATAAATTCACTCATGGGTATTCATGTATGTATTATATCTAATAAACCATTACTAAAATAGTTACTCAACATGTCTCTAAGCAATTCCAGTGCTATTTTTGTTATAGTTTCCTTTGTAAAATATAGGAAGTTGGAAACTAACATATTCTGGGATTAATTTTAGATTTTGTGACGTATTTTCTTTCGAATATATATATTTCTAATGAATTCTGTAGAGCTACATACCCATAATACACCATCATATGTATAACTACTATAACTAATTTTTGTTATTGACAGATGTTCAGTAATTTTCTTTTTACCGATAGATGTTAATCAAAAACAAAGAAATAATACTTAAAAATAAGTTTGGGAGCTTATTCTTCTCTAAGAAGTATGAACTGATGGATGCTTACCACAGAAAACCCATTTCCTGCATAATACATTTTTATTCTCATTGTTGAAATGTTTAAAACTTTAAACAGTAACATTTTTCTTCGAAAAGTGAAAAGCATCCTACTCTCTATTTTGAAAACAGGCTACTCTAAAATAAAAGAAATTTACACAAGGAAAGTAGACACGAATTGATCGATTCAACGTTTCTTTTTTTTTTTTTTTTAATTCTTGTAGCTCACCCCTAAACCACAGGAATTCAGGGAACTTCGCGTGAATAGATGGATGGTATTCTGAAGAGTAGCAGAGCTCCATTTCTCAGAATTGAGAGGTTTCTGTTTCCTAGGGGAAATCTGAAAAAGACGGACAACAAATCAAAGGCACGCTAACTGACGAGTGAATCCATGTTTATTGTTATTAAACTCAATTTGCTGTATCTTTCCGAACGAATTCTTCCTTCCCCCCCCCCAGTCCTTTTGCTTTCGTTCCGGTTCGTAAAGGAAATAAACGCTTAAAAGAATTTAAATTCATAGCTTTTATTTGATAACTTATAGAGTTGCCATTCATACTACGGTTGGTTGCATTACAAAGCATAAACTAAAACGAAATAAACAAATAAGCAATAAGATTTAAGAAATATAAATTTTAATTAACTGTATTAAGATACTTCTGTGGCTTAAGTTTTTAACATTTAATAATTTGTAAATGATGTAAACAAGTGTCGTAGTTTAAGCCTCATCAATATCGCTAACATAACTATCAATAAATAAGTTATACTCTTAGCTTATTTTTAATGCTCCGAAACAAAGATACATTGCTTATTAAATGTTTGTTTATTATTCGTACTAAGATCATGTTACAGCGGTACTATGTACTATTGGTGATGGAGCTTGCTATTTAAAAGTATGGTCAGATGAGAAGCGCTACGATTGAAATGACTCACTCACCAGACTTTCACAAAGCGGATAGGCGACCCAAATTAATTTAATGTGTATCATCTATACTTTCTAAAAATTGGACTTCGTTTTTCAGATTCCCCGGAAGCATCCCAATGCTTTGATTGTTTCTTGGTTTTGAGTGTAAAATGACGAATCCAGGTCTCATCCACGATGAAAACTCGACGCGACACCAATCAAATTTAGATTTGGTAGCAACATGACTGACAAATCAAAATCAACCAATTACTATGTGTCGCTTTTGTTTTGGCACCGTTTAACAGATAACAAAACACAATGATAACATCTAAACGTCTTAGCAAATCCATCTGTTCTCAGAAATAGGATATTTTTGAATTACCCTCATATAGTTTAAAATAAGTATACGGAAAGCATTTCTAGATGTGTTTTTAGAATGAAAATTTGCTGAGAAGAAAATAGGAGCTTTTGAATAGTTATAACAAATATGTATGAATAATTAAAAGAAACTATAAGTTTTTCAACAAAAGTGCGATGCAATACATGGTCCAGTCACAAGACTAATAAATAAAAACTCTTTATTAGGTCATAATGTTCAATAATACAGTTTTACAAAGAGAATAGAAATGAGCACAGTACATAAATTATAAAATGAGAATGATTAAAAGTGAAATCCAGAGGATAAGTCAAAAGCACTATTATTAAGAATACCATGTTAACCTGGGCAGAACCTGGTTCCCTTAATAATCAGGAAAAGTGGAGAAAAAAAAACAGTCCAAGAAGGACAGTACATATATTCTTAAATATGATTCATTCTAAAGACCTCAAAAGATAAAATTTCAGACAGCAGAAAAGGGGCGAAAAACTTGCACTGGAAGAGAAAGATGAAAACCGTTTTGGGTTTTTGGCACAAGGATTTTTATGCGCTCAATGAAGATAAATTTTATCAGGGTTAAGCCGCAAGTAAGTCTAGACCAAGAACAGGTCAAGATTCACTAGTCTTTAAAGAGGACATGGAAACCTGGACAGAACCTGGTTTCCTTAATAATTGGTAAAATTTGTAAAAAAGATAAAAGTCAACATTCAAGAGAATAGCACGTCATTAAATATGATTCATTCTAAGGACCTCAGAAGATAAAATTTCGAGTTGCTAAAAAAAGGCGAAAAATTTGTACTAGAAAAAAAAGATGAAAACGTTTTGGATTTTTTGGTAAAAGGATTACTATACGCTCTATAAAATTAAAATGTACCGCATGTGAATTCAGATAAAAAGGGCTACCCAATTTGCAGTCATCACAGGAACAGGGTATACAGTCTAGGTTCCTGTAACGGACGAAGTGCTGGTCATAGGCCGAGAGAGGAGATGCACCTCACATCAAACGAGGCAAACCACAATGAAGTATCAGCAGCAACAGAAGATGAACTTTAGTGACTGCTCAAACTCGGATCAGCTGAGAGAGCGAGAGTCGTATCAGATAAAGGTTGGTGATGTTGGCAGAGGTAAGAGATGGAGACCTCTTCACGGCACTTTTGGTAAAAAAGAAAAAAGCTCTCATGACAGTCTGGTCTGAGGCAGGAAAAGGCTCATCATATTGTAGTGGATCAAGTCATGAAAAATAAAAAAAAAAAAAAATAGGAATTAAAAGATGCACTGGAGTAAAGTCTAGAAACAAGGCATCACTAGAAAAAAATACTAGAGTCACAACATAAAAGGTACGTATAATTGTCAATAATATAAAAACTATTGCTAAAAGTAGAGTAGAAAGGTCCAAAAAGATAAAATATTACGGCGGCAACGGTATCCAACAGTGTGAAACGGCATAGGTGGTAAACCCAGAGCTGAAATAAAAGATAAAACAAAGATACCAAAGCCGAGTCCAAATGGCCAAGTGGTCAGTTACATCGGTAAAATCTGCAAAATGGATGAAAGTCAGTTAAAAAGTAAAAGGTAAAAAAAAGTCTCAGTAAAATCAATAGAATCAGGAGGCAAGAGGTCCAAGTCGATTAGAAGAGAGAGAGAATGGTACCAACCGGGCAGGGACTAATATTGGCTCTTCTTGGCCAGATGTTCATTGTTAATGTCCCTGCTCCATTGGAGGGTGTTAGAGCAAATAAGTTTTCTCATCAGTAAGACGTACCTCCTGGAGATACCAAGCTTGTGGAGGACCACGTCATTAGCTAGACCCTGAGATCCCAGTGAGCCTACGACAATGGTACCGTCAGGCCTGTTGAACTCTTCTACTTAAGTCTTCTATGATAGGAGCATATTTGGAGATTTTGTTCTCACGGGCACTCACTAGGGACTAGTGACGATATTTAAAGGTTATAGTGAAGTTGCAATTATTTAAGACATGAGGGATAAATTCCCCCACGAAGCCACACCTGTAACTCCTGGGATCGCCAATTTCAAACCTTTTTGGTGGCGTTCTTCTGGAGGCATCTAAGGCAGGCAAGGTAGATGAAGCTCCAGTTATGATTCCTTGATTTCCATTTGAACAAAATTTGATACATTTTTGCTCTTTTCATTCAGAAGAAGTGATAGTGAAGTAGACTAAATAATGAAAAGAATGCAATAAAAATGGAACAATTGTAATTAGTAAGAATTTAGTATAATATGGAATTTGTACATAGTGCATTCATGAACGAAACATCTGATGAAACTGATTTGAAATGTTTCACCCACAACAATTTATATAACTAATGAGGCCAAATAAAATAGTTTACCTTACTATTTGCTTGACTTCCTTTGTCTCGGATTACAGAGTGCATTCGATATGATATTGTTTCAGTAAGATTCTGTATCGTTTTATTGCTTATTGTTGTCCATTGATTTCTCCCTGAGACACTGAACTGACGATGAAAGAAATGAACTACCCCGTAACCCCTGTTTCTGTAATCCGAAATTTTTTTAATTAAGATTCGGCCTTCGTGGTGACTAAAACATGTGAAAAAAGGAGTTCCCATGTTACCTGAGTGAACGCGGTAGCCTATTGTTTAAGGTAGCCGATTCGCGGCCGGCGGTTTTCGTTGAGCCATGGGCTCGAGCCTTGACCCAGCATATAGCCGGTGCTGATGCACGTAAAATCTGTTGAGACTCAAAGTCTTCCCGTTGGCATGGTGTGGAATTTAGAAGAGGGGGAGCCAGCTTGGGTGTCATCTTCGCCACTTGACCGAGGCTCAAAATTACGAGGTCCGTCGCCAATAGAACTCGTGTTGCTTCTAGTGCGACGTTAATAAAACCAAACCCATGTCCCCTGATCCAATTCTGAAAAATTTGTGATCAGTAGATCTTAGCATTGTCGTCCTAAGATACATCAGTTTTATAGGAAAAGAAAAAAAAGTCCATCGATGGGAATGAACTAGTCATTAACCACGTTTAAGTCACCCAGTGGCTTCTTTTATTGTCGCATATTGTTACTGATCCCAGACAAACCTATTAAAGCAACCTCAATCATAAAACTGCCTCCATTTCCCTGTACATTGATCACCACTATGCGTGAAGTGCCTACCGCTTTAGGAGGTTCCTTTCTTACTTTGATGCTCCTATCGTTTTGGAATAGGCTGATCGGCTGACGCTTGCATCGGCTTTCTTCAGCATCAACGACAGAATTTAAAGCGCCTTAATAACTATTCGGACGGTGACGTCTCCTTGGGTCTTGTTAATAAGAGCACAGTAAGCAACGACCGGTCAATTCTTCTTCGCACCCAGTGGTCAAGGATTAAAAACGCCAAATTCACACCAATCCAATTCCTCCCCCCCCTTCCATTGGGTCGAAAACACACAACTCGGAAATGATGTCCCAGGTCTTGAACACTAGATGGCAGCACAACCTAGAACTAATGATTACATTTGCCCGCGATACAAAAACACTTGTATCTGTGTGTCTAACTAAGACAATAGTACATAAATTACAACTAGTGATATTCCGACTACAGCGCAAGCATCAAAAAGACCCACCACTGAACTCGAGACAGCCAATGGTGTCAAAAGGAAACTATCCAAATCAAAATTCAATGAAACAGGAGGGGATGCATATATAGTGCAAAAATGACTGGAAAAGCGACATTCTTAATAAACATCATTCAGAATGTTTCTCTTCAAATCATGACAATGATACTGAAGGAGGGGGTATGCGGCGGCTTTCTTCAACACCAACGACAGAACTTAAAACGCCTTGATAACTAGCCCTTAAAGGGACTTGTATTCAGGTCGAGTTGATAAAGCGCTGCAAAAAACGACCTATCAACTTTTCTTCGGACTCAGTGATCAAGGGTTCGAAACACCGCCGGCACTTGAGATCAACTGTCTTTCTCTTCAGCGGGGTCGAACAACATCTAATGCCAAACGCTCTTTTGCAAAGTGGAGTCTTTTTTTCGAAACAAGTGTTTTTCTTGTGGCTCTACAACTGTTTAGGTTACATTCACATTCCCTTAAGCTCTCGTTGCATTATGCGTGTTGAAATATCCCTATGTTCATTGTTAAACATTGCCGTGAGTTGAACATTTCATGTTTTGCAATTTTTTTTCAACAGTTGCTTAAGAGATTTTCCCGACCACGTTTATTCCAAGATATTGAAAGTTCACCACTATCCTTCCAGGTTTTAATAATGTGCGAAATGATTCTCAATTTAGTGCCAGTGATTTCAGCGAACTCTTAAGTCGTTTTCTTTTATTGATACAGGCAATTAATTTGACCCTTTTTAAACGAGGAATCATCTGTTTCGTGATCATGGGGAACAGCTTCACTCATACTTGTTTCAGAAAGGATCAATTGTACAGTACTTTAATTCTATTTACAATACAGTACTACAGTACTTCAGTTCTAAGGATACATTAACTGAGGTAACATGTAAATCATTGTGCTACGAAGCCAACTAATGGCTTAAATGAATTTGCGTATTTATTTCACACAGTGACTTCTTTTGGCCAGGTAATGGATCAATACTAATCATTTTTAATTCGAGTTTTCTAGTTAGTTTAGCTAAAAGATACTTAAAAATTTGAATTTGCACAGAAATTTGAATTTACAGCACAATAGTAAAATAATAGGTAAGGTATTGCTAAATACTTCACAAATTCTTGTCTGCATTTCCTGATAATTTGAGATTTTTGCCAAAGATAAAATAGTAATTTTTTTTAAAATTTTTTTATTAGGTAAACTCAATAAACATAAAATTATTGTCATTGTCTCTTGAATTAAAGTACTGCTATATTCTTTCTTTGCGTAACAGTAAGAAATAAAAAGCCTTTTAATACCATTGAAATGTAAAATATTACAAAAGTTTAAACTATTTTTATAGCCTATTTTTATATAATATAAGGATATAAGTAGTTAAAGATGAAAAAGGGAAAGTCATTGTATTTTGTCTGGGGATAAAACATCTCTAGGAATGTGATACTAGGTGTATAACGTTATCTTACCGTTGTAATACCTACTATTGCATTATATTAAAGCAATTCATTTTCTTCCATGTATAAAATAGTCACAAAAATGTCGTAATTTTGGACTGAACGGTAAATTACTAAGGTAAATATCAAATGAAATATAGATAAAAAAAATAAAAATATTATAAGCTTAAACATTATTTCCAAAGCAATAACAAAACTGCTTAAAGGAAAGCGTGTAATTTTTAAACGAAGCACATTTCACGGTTTCCCTAAGAATCCTATTTAAATTTTAATTTGATCAAAATAATTTTGAAACCTTATGTAATAATATTTAGAATTCAAAATATCCCTCATTCATTTAAAGCATACTTAGTTTATCAATTAAGAAATAGAGTTAGGGAATGAAAGTAGAAGTTCAATGGGGCAAAAGCCAGGTTTGGGTATGCTGCTTCAAATATTCATTTTGACGTGGGAATAAGTAGAGGAAAAGGAAAAAATTGATTTACAAGAACGGTCGAAAATAGAGAGGGATCACTAGGGTATATCGGAGGTGTTCATCCATTACAAAAGACGGTATGCCCCATGGGGAAAATTGGTCATGATGCCCGTACATTTCTTAAGAAGGTAAGCCCCTGAGGAGATTAAAAAATCGAGGTAACTCCATATACAACATGACTTTAGTATAATACAGTTAGGGAATTGGAGAAAATCCTCATACAAAATGCAGCATCCCAGAACACGTGGATGTAGAGAATTACGTAAAATCCCATATATCCCCTTACAACACGGAACGAAATAAGTATTTAAAGTGCAGAAGATAACTCATCGGAATTTTGTTATTTTAAGGTGCCTGTCATATCAGATTTTACTGCAGAATTTTGAAATTTATCGTAATGTGAAAAGTAAAAAAAATATATTTAAAACTAAATTTCATCTCTCTAGAACAAAAATAAGAAAGAAAACATTATTTTTTTATAGATATTAATAGTAAAATATCTGATAAAGGTTGTTTTAATATATTTCTCTTAATTTCAAAAAATAATAACATATTTTTCTAATTTTTGGAACTAACTTCCATTTTTGTACTATTTATTTGTTTCACGGGGATTCGCCTATCGTGGTATTTTTAAAATGCAACTATCGTGTTATATGGAGGTTACCTGTAAATCATTGATATTAGGTATTTTACTTGGAACAAAAAAAAATTCTTTTTTGGACGAAATTCGTACATATGAGTATTTTTGACTAGAAAGGAAAATTCAAAAGGTGTGACAATTCGATAACCAGACTAGTCTTAAAAATTAGCTTTATTGAAAACATTACACAAATTCCTTTTAGTTCCCTTTGACATACTCATCTTCCCTATGAATACATCGCTGCATATGAGTTTTCCACTGATCAAAACAATGCTGCTAATCATTAGGTGTCACCTTCTTCAGTAAGTCTGCCACTTTTGCCTTCACCTCTTCTACAGACTGAAAATGTGTTTCCTTCAATCTATTTTTCACTTTTGGATACAGGTAGAAATCGCATGGTGCAAGGTTTGGCGAGTACGGTGGATGCTCGAGCATGGTAATGCTTTTGTCAGCCAAGAATTTTTTCACAGAGGTCAACGCATTGTGCGCGGGTGCGTTGTCTTAGTGCTTGATTTTTTGATACTAGTTTTGCGCGAACTATCGTCACATGCAAATCCTCAGTCAAAATTTTTCTTACTGTCTCTTTGTTTATGTTACTAATATCTCATATAATCCGAACATTGAAACGTTTGTCTTAATGCAAAATTTCATTAATTTTCTTAATCTTTTCATCAGTTCTTGGTGTCACAGATCGACCAGAACTTTCAACATCTTCAACAACCTCCCGACCTTCCGAAAATGATTTGTGCCATTCAAAAATTTGAGGACGTGAAATGCAATTGTCTCTAAACACCTCCTTTAACGATTTAAAACATTCACACACACACACACAGTTGGAGTTCTTTTTTTTTTTTTTTTAAATTTCAAACTTATGCGCTACTCGATTTTTCAGCTTTTTAAACTTAATAATGATCGTGGCACTTCGACACAACAACGTCTTATTCAAACAAGGATAAAAAACAAACTGAATTACATAGAAAGACGGAATAAAGGCCACTTTTATCGGAAGCATCAAGGTCAACTATATTCCATTCCCACTCCTCCACACCAAGTCTAAAGGCTAGGGCATGCGCAGTCCGGTAATTTAATTATCGCATCTTGTATACTATTTATACGGGATTCCATTATCTCTCTCAAATCAAAACACTTTGTTTAATCTTAAAAATAAATCATAAATAAATATTCTTATAAGTCATAAAAAAATTTATAAATTTAAGAGACTGCACAATTAATTGTTTTTTTAAAAAAATTAAATAATTATTTCTAAATTTTAAGGAAATATGCTTGAACAAGCAGTATAGACCTCACAGGATAAATAAAATATTTGGCTTATCTGCTGCTGTATAACAGAAAGAAAGTTTCATAAAACTTAGTTTAAAAAAAAAAGGGTTTCATTCAAAATTTTATTCATCCTGCTTATTCCTTGCCCACACAAACACGGAATATTTTGCCGAAAATAGATCGATATGATCATATGACAGTGCTTGTCTCGAATGAAACAAGTAAGTAAATAATGCAAAGTTGGTGCTTTTCCTTTGAGCATTTACAAACCACAATGTTTATATTTGGAAAGAAATCACTTTAAATATTCCACTTTGCTTTGAAGTGAATCTAAATACAAACCCTGCTGTGCTAGATTCTTCTACAATTACTCTTCTAAAATGAAATACAATGCTAGACATTTAAAATATCTCATGAAATAGTTTAAACGGGGAATAAAAGAATGACAATAAAACTTGAGCACAAAAGTAATAACCAACCCACCATTAAGGGTTCAGGTAAAAATTGAGTGAAACAAACAGCTGCGATCGATTTTTCTCTTTCGGTTTTCCTTTTTCTTCGGAAAAAAAGGAAAGGAACTTCCTGGAGGAGAGAAACAGACTGCTGAAAGATCTGTAGAATTCTTAAACCTGGAATTCTCAATGTCAGTGAGGTAAAAAGAGAAACTCAACGATTTTTACCAATCAATTCAACACCGGGAGACTACGTAGCGTTGAGAAACGATAAAAACATTTTGGTGGGGACGCGTCGTCGTCGTAGATAATGTAACTTCCCCCGGGCATATGTTAGGAATGGCACGTTTGTATTTCCAGCTTGTTGAAGAATTGTGAATAAATTTTCAACTATCTTCTACACTCTTAGAGCTTAACTTAGGTAAACCTAAATCGATAAATTAATTCCTGGCGCTGCATTTGATGCAGAAAATTTTCAGAGCTCTCACAGAATGAAAACTTCGTACTACAAAGCATTAATCAATGCTGCATGCAATATTCAAAAATGGAAATATTTGTATTCGAGTTTATTGAATAATCTGCGCTTGAAAAATAAATATTGTATCAGTTATTTTCTAGAAGTGTGAGGCTTACTGAGCCGTGAAAAGATAAAGAGAGAGAAAGAGCAAATTTATTTTTTTAAAAATAAATATTTACTTCTAATTACTTAAAGCTATTAGAAAGAGTTGAGAAATTATATAAAAAATATATTTGTTTCTTTCAATTTAAACCATAGATTTGTGAAGTTATATTGACATTTGGAGATTTTAATTTAAAAAGTATAAATTGTGGCTTAGAATTTATTACAAACTTTTAACAACAAAAATCTTACTTCGGGATTATTTCTCTTATAAAATATTTCCGAAACTCTCATATATATTTCAAAATATGTGATACATTTGAATAAAATGCTTTTATTTAGCGATGCTCTGTAATGTGCTAAATTTCATAGCATTCGCTTCTAAAATTTATCTGGCATATAATTAAGTAAGAGCCATATGTGTTAATAATCTCAAATATAAGTATCATTAGAGATGTTATGCACATTTTACAGACTATTGCATTGTAGTATTGAGTAGCAATATTCAGCTGGTTTTTCGTGATATATTATGTAATCAAAACACGTAGAAGAAGACTATCTAATTAACTACATATAAATAAACTATTCTCATCTAGAACATTTGAGTATTTTATAAATTTCTATGCCAAAAGTTTTACAGAATCAGTTTGAGAGAATATATTCATTTTAATGAAAAAGATTTTTGAAATTAGAAAAATTTCTATACACTATTGTTAGTTTGTAAATTCAAACTTACCGGTACAACATTCCTTTCAGTAACCGCATTTCTTACATTACACCTTTTTTCCAAACCATAGTAAAGCCAGTAAAGTTTTGGTTAGAACGAAACCGTCTTTGTAGACTTTAATATTAATGTTATTGTCTCTTTTATAAATGTTTTAAAACAATGCTGTTTAGAAAAGTAGTAAATTGAAGTGTGTTTCAGCATTAACTGAATGGCATCATTTGAGTTATTCATTTGTTCCTCTCATGTCTTACGTAAGATGATGTTCCGCTGTGCGAACCAATTTGATTAAAATTTCACGAATTCATGTATATAAGAACATAAAGCTGTGTAATAAATTTCCACTGCGAATATTTAATGATGATATGAAGGTTTCAAACATTAAAGTAGTGAATTATTTGTGTCTGATGCATGCTACATGAAATATGAAGAAAAATAAAAATTAAGCATGACAGGTGCTGTGTGTAGAATAGGTGTACGTGCATGTGTGTTATTAACATTGTTTTTGAATCATACCGAGGGTAATTTATTAACAAATAGTTCGTAAAAAATATATATTTTCAGATGATGAACTTTTAATACAAAAAGCTGATATATTTTCCTATTTATCCCATATCTGTATAAATATTTTAGGTAATTGTATATGATTTTCAAATATTTTTATTGCTAAACATAAAACTCCCTTATTAAATCGCCTTTTTTCTACTATTCGATTTTATATTCTTTATTATCTAATATCCATTCGTAAGCAAAAATTATTAACATAATAGTGTTTTCAAGCATCTGTTATTAAAAAATATTTAAAATTTATTTGGGATTCGTAGAAGTCGTATAAAAACTTAACTAAGCCACAAGAGTTTTATATACTATCATAACTACACTCACCCATGACTGCTTATTACTTCTCCAGCGAATGTGTCTTTCTCTTCTACTGTAGAGGATAGTTTTGCTACCTAGTGGTGATGGAGGTCAGTTGACTTTGAGTGACGATTGAGATTCGAACTTCCAATCTTTGGGCTTGAAGAAATTTCATCCGGTCTTGTTTTGAAGTGATCTTCACAACCAAACCAAGAAAAGATTCCATCCTGGGTTAATTACTAAGGACTTTATATTTCCGTCGTAGTTGAAGTGATCCGTCACTTACTCATCTCCATTATCATCACGATAATACCAAATGAGACTTTCTGAACGACATTTAGAAAAAGTTGTTTTTCCACCCATTAATTCAATTGATAAACACCCCCTCTCTGAAGTATTGAATGTCATTTAGAATGTAGTGCTGAGTGCTAATATATATATATATGGTTGTCTATTCACTTCGCTAAGAGAGAGGGACAACAATTATCCATATGGTAGGATACAAAGCTCCGCCTTTTCACGTACAGAGAAAGAAAGCGGAAAGACCAGAATATTTTCTTACCTTCGTTTTTGTAGAAGGGATTTCTACATTGCTCGTAATAGATCTCATGGTGTAAGAGGTAGGGATTCTGAAGGTCTTAAATGGCCTCGAAAAGCCTAGAAGGAATTATCCCTACAGGTCTTCAATCATGAGAACATCAAGTTCAGCTTATTTTCATGAGGGAGTGATCACATAAATTAAAGGAAATTTTTACTTACTTCCCCAAAAAATTATTTTTATAAAAGTAGCAACTGACATTTCTTAATGTTTTGACTCATTTGAAAAACTGATAAATTATTCTAAGGTATTAAATTGCAAACGAATGAAATATTTCACGATTAACTAGCGGCTACATGAAACTCCACACGTTGCTTTTTTAAATTCGTTGCCAAAAAATTTTCAGTGCCAATATATAGACGCAGCAAAAAAAAAACAGTTTAAAATAAACTATTAAACTCTGGAGACAAAAACATTACATTACTCAAATATTTCTTCATTTATATCTAATTTAAACTATTTGACCCTTTAATTAGCATGGAGCTTTTAAATTCTTTGTACAGGGAAAAATTAATGCGATTATTTTTAAGATATCAGTATTTTCAAGTTGAATTAACAGAACAAATAGATCAGCTTATCAAAAATGTCCCTCGTCGAGAGAAGAGAAAGAATTTCTTTTCCAAATCGATTCTTTTGAGGAGGGGTAAGAAAAATATCAGTAAGAAAGATACCCATTTGTGTTGTTTCACAAATGTCTTCTACCTCAAGAGATCACGGAAATCTGGGCCCTTTTTGCCCAAGGAATGATGCCACAGATCTTTCAGATGATTACAATGACAGTGACACACCCTTACTAATGGGATTTCTTTCAATATGAATTCTTAGTGAGAGAGTATTTCATCTGGCAACATTCTTCAAAATCCCTTCTCTTGTAAGCATTAGTCTTCGAGATTGACATAGTTCACTTTGAGGGATTTGAAACAATCCTGTGAAAATGTCTACCTAATGGGGGACCAATTTTATTTCTCTTGTCTGCAAATCGGAAAAATGAAGATTGGTTGGTAGGATAAATGTTACATTCAGAGTTTGTATAAAATGCATATTTGAATATCTGCAGTTAATTGTATAAGACAAAATACTATATATCAGATTTAAAAGTACATACAAGTTTAAGATATTTTGGAAAATTAAATATAACATGTGAAAATGTAAGAGTAAGTACTGAATATTATTGTACAATGTATTAATTTTTTTTTCATTTTAATTCATTTAGTATACACTTATAACTGTAATAAAACTTGCTATTGGTTTCTAGCTTAATTATTTTAAATGTTACTTCAAAGTGCTTTGATAAAAAAAAAACGAATGAAATTATCACTTTTACGATAATATGGAACAATGATCATAAATATTATTAGTATTTTAAATATTAGATTATATTTTCTTACTGCTGGATAAAGATAGCATCAAAATATCAAACGAGTTATTAAATTATTAAACGAAACATCAAAGGAATTAAAAGTACAATATGTATAGAAGTATCTGAATAAATTAATTTTATAACATTGTAAAGGGTGTAAATGAATATGAAATATTTACCTATCATTTAAATGTTATTTTGTATATAACTCACACAAAAATACTTAATATTAATATTTCACTACTCTAGATATACTACAAAAGTGTAGAGACACTAAGCTTAAATATTCCCTTTATAGTAAGAAGAAAATATATTTCTGCTCTAGAATAAATAGGAGGAAATCACGTTGATTTAATTAAATGCTTTAGAGTTAATTGTTACGTCTAT
The DNA here is from genome assembly GCA_019974015.1 of Nephila pilipes. Classification (NCBI taxonomy): domain Eukaryota; kingdom Metazoa; phylum Arthropoda; class Arachnida; order Araneae; family Nephilidae; genus Nephila; species Nephila pilipes. The sequence goes on from BMAW01121515.1 coordinate 265,821, forward strand.
AAATGTGCTGGTAAATAAAAGACCCGCTGAGGATGTGGTGGCAGCATGTACTACCAACTATATATTCAATCATTCTATTTTGGGGATGTAGGTCTTTCTCACTGAGAGATTCTAGCATTCATATTCGTGTTTATTCTCACGAATTTTGAAGCAAACTCGAAATTATTAACTAATGTGATTACTGGAGCTTGGTTGCGAACAATTCTTCCCAGGGTGCTTGTGAAACTCATTGATCGTCACAGTACAGATTGCAAGAATTTTTGCAAAGGATTAAGATATTTGTGTTGATTCACATTCTAACTCTTTGTCTTCTATTTAAACCTTTAATAACAGATGAAAGGGATACAAAGCAGATTTAATATTATTTAAATGGTGTTTATACGTTTAATGACAAATTGAACATAGAATAAGAAAAGTACCTTGATAGTGAACAGATAGAAACAGTTAAGCTTTAAATACACAGGGAGTTGGAAAAGACACTTTGTTCAAGTGTTGTAGATACTTATAGCATATTTTATCTAATCACCTCTTAAAAAACAATGAGCAAGTACAGTTGTTATGTAAAACTGTTTGTTTTTACCAATACTGATAATCTGAGATCGGCTTTCTAATGTATAAGTTATAGCTAATAAGAGCATTTTTATTCATTATTCGAGTTATTTGAATATATACTATTTGACACTGCATACGAACTTGAAATTTTCATTGCATTCAAGTTAAAACATTGATATGGATTTTTATGCCAATCATCTCGATAAAAGTTGGCAGATTTACTGTTTTGAATGCTATATAAGCTTTTAATAGTAACCATTTGTTTAACTTCAAAAAGGAAAAACGACAGATATAGTGGTAAGATACAGATTGCCATAATAGACTAAAAATTAATTCTTTTAATAAGCTTTGCTTAAGGCTGTCTTCAAATGATGTAAGTAAATAGGGATTGTAACAGAAAAAGTTTTTTTTTTTATAAAAAACTACTCTAATATTAATATTTCTTCTATGATTGTATTCTCATTTCCCTATAAAGATTCCTTTACATATGTAACCATTCAATAAACGAGAAAGTTTCAACTTTATATAAGAGAGTTTTCTTATTGAAAAACGGAATTTTATCATTACTTGTTAAAGTAATGGAAAAATTACAAACATATTGCTTAGAAGGTTTGACTAATTGATTCAAACAGAAAAGTTCGGTATCTTAAACTGCCCTCAAAGCTTTAGTACGGTCAGGATAGAATGGATGAGTGAGTGACATTCGAGTTCATTGGAGCAAAGTCAAATCAAGCTATGCTGCGTCAAACAAGATATAATTACGTTCTAAGCCACAGAAAAAATGAAGAAGGTAAAATGGTCTGTTTAGAATATTAACATTAGAACAGTTTTTGTCTGAAAATACTTTCTAGTTTGGGCCCTGTTATGTAACATTAGAGGAAAAGTCCTTAATTAACTGTAATTCAAAGCAGAAATGAAAACACTCACTTTTAGAATTTTAATTCTAAAAATGTAACTGTGAAAAAGGAAATGATTCTCCATAAAAAGTCATGAAGGACAAATATCAAAGTTTAAATGCAATAATACATGTAGATCATTTCAAAAATTTGTTAAAATTTATATTTTCAGATTTACAGCAACATGCAAGAATTATGTTGTATTCAAATAAAATTAATCTAATGTAATATATTAATACATTAATGTCATTGCAGCTCTGAGGAGTCGATGCGTTACTTTACATCATTTCAATATTTTTTTTCAAAATTAATTGAATTGAAAAAAATGTAAAATTATTTTAAAATAATTATAGCAACTTAATATATGAGCAATAGTGTGTACCAAAGCACACAAGTTTAATATATACCATTATTTCCATTTCAATTACAGAATTTTAAATTTATTTAATTAATGAAATACAAAACACACATTATCACTCCTTATCAATTCAAAAGATTCCCATTCATTCAAAACAAGAAAACTGAGTTCAAAACATTGCATATTCAATCCAATTAATGTATTAAAAGCATCAATTTGAAAAGCTACATTAGTTTCTATCTGAAAAGAAATGAATGAATTCTCAACTTCATTATATTCGCCATTTGTCCGTTCTGCCCATCTTCCCAAATGCAAATGATCATTCAGAAACAAATAAATAAATATCTTCCGATCACAGAAAATATTCACTAATGAATATTCATTTCTCAGAACTCGAATTCTAAGACGGCTCACACATTTTTTTTCTTTTAAAAAAAGTCAATTATTTCACTCGAACTCTCCATATCTAAGAGCGAATGACATTACCCCCTCATCCGTTATTACCTCTCCTTCAATAGCACATCTAGCATGAGCAATGCTCGGGAAGCTTAGGGTGCCATTGGAGCGGGAAATTCATAATTTGTCGCCACTGTTGTGTGAAAGGAAATAATCCGCCATCAATCACATTAACGACGTAGCCTGGTCACCCGGACACTTTTGGACCTCTTCCAAAAGAACTCGAGATTGGATCGAGTACGGGATTTTACTTTATATATAAGCAGGGAGATTTTGCAAGAACCATCAATGACAAAAAGGCAAAGACTTGATACGATACAATCTCATCAAGAGAAGCAAGCAGAAAAATATTCAAGCGTAATCTTTTTAATAAGTTTGGTATATAATTCGGAATGATTTATATTAAATTAAAGGAGATTTAACTATGACATCTTCAAATGTATTTCAATTGCAAATATGGATCAATGACCTAAAAAGACTTTTGGTTACATCTAAAGATACTCTTATCCCCTCTTTCAATCAATTTTGTGCTGAGTTTCAAGTGATTTTTTTTAAATATATTACTAGTAAAAATAAAAATATTTTACTGTAAATCAAGAGGTTATCAAAAGTAATACATTTTCTGTATATTAAATACATTTAATCTTATGCATATTAATATATGTCTGAAAATATGCTTACTTTTTAAACTCATTCCAGTTATTTTCTTTAGATACTTATTTTCAAAAATTTTGCAGAGTTTTTACTTTGATAATCCCCCAGTGAGTAACTTTGGAATTCATAACCTTATTGTAGTACTGAATAATTGGCTTGATTATGGGATGTTTCTTTTATTTTTCATATTATTTTCAATTCCTGCTGGCACTATACCTTGAATTATTAAATATTTTTGAATATATCATTGGATGGTGAATACTTATATAAGGCCATAATTTCCTTCATGGATAAATAGCAAATAAGAAAACCTTAATTCTTTTAGTAAATATATGAGGTCAATATTATAATATTTAGAACATTTTCAATAGGGAGTACCATTCTTATTTAATTCAAATGAATTCCTGAAAAAGAATTAGTCAAAAGAAGACTTTCAGGAAGATCAATCTATTGTTAAATTCAACCATTTTCGTTTGACCGTATTCAATAGTTCTCAAATGTCTATAAATTTTTTTATTTCAATAACAAGCAGTTTTGCGTATGAGGAAACAATTCCTTTTTAGCATTCCAATTACACGAGGATAAATAAATGCAAATTTAGTTAAAGCAAACTCATTATTGAAGATAGACTCATTGTTAGAGCAAACTCATCCCTTATGTTCATGTTATTAAAGATAGTTACTCATATTATACCTATTTTCTAATATTCAAATATACCATCTACAAATATTTTCGCTCAGACATGTTATCATTATTACCACACAGCTAACGACTATTGGATTTTCATTCAAAGGACCTCAAATCTATCATTCTTGCGCTTCGTATTATTACCTGCTTTCAATTCCTTTTCAAATGTTCAACCATTGCTTTGATCGACTTCATTTTAATAAAGGAAGCCAATAAAAGAGTCTATATCGGGCATTCATTTTCTATTGGTCTTCTTGAATCATTTCATAGGGTAGAAATCATAACCACAAGAAGAGAAAGGATTGCTGCATGTGGCAGGTTTCAGATAAACTGCTTAGATTTGTATATTAGGTCCCTACGTAATCAATCATGGCTCAAAGCAGCTCTGAGAGCCCCACTTTTTCCCTAGTAAGTTAGTTCCAATAATAACACAGCCGGATCCAATGTCTCTGTTTCTCTCCTAATGGATAATTCATGTAAATAATTTATTCAGATAATTCTTTTTATTTTTACAGAAAAAAAAATTTACATAGTAGGTCTAAAACATGAAATTCAAAAACACCAAATGATTTTCTGTAACTTTCTTCATATATAGTATGTTATCTGTTGAATATCTCATTTGCTGTAAAAAACTTGTTTAATGTTATAATCTTTGAAAATCTATTGTTCAGAAAGTTTTATCTAGTGTCTAAAACTACTCTCTGAATGTAGTATAATGTACAAGATGGCAGGTAACACTACTTGTTGGAAAATATAGTGTTAAACACATTATTGGTATAAATATATTTCCCTTTATGCTGCAAAAGAACGAAAATGTGTTAAACGAGTCGTCCAGAGATCGATCTGTGCAGATCTCTGTTTCAACAAAAACCTTAAGCCCTTAACTTTTATAACATTTATAATTCGAATGTAAACTTTTGTGTCGACCTATATGTTTTAAATAAACAAGTATTATGGCCTATTTTATAAAATTACTAATTTTTTTACTTAATTGAACGTATGGTTTGATCTGGATAACCCTGTAAAAAATTAAAATAATGTTTTATAAAATCTCGTTCATTTATTTAAGAATTTTGACCTAAATTTGCTTATATTTATTAATCTTATACATCATATGGAATAGGTGTATTTGAATGTAGTGTAAAATGCATAACTTTAATTATAGAACTTACCAATTTTCCTTATTTGTACAAAAAAAAACATTAATAAAAAAAATCAAAAGGTTTTTTGTTCATTGATATACTAGGGAAGATTTAGAAGTGATTAATGAGTCATTAATAAAAAATGAGAGAGATAGAATAATATATGATTTTAAAAACAGGTATTTTTTTATTGATCAGCTTTTACTTAAAACTCTCTTTCTGAATTAATGAAACAAACTTAAAAATAATCAAGTATCAAGTACGTAAATGATACAATTCAAAGAAATATTACTATATATATATCAGAGCATCTCCTAAAATCCACCTAATGTTCATCTTATCAAATGGTCTTTAAGCACAGTAATTGAATAAAAGGTAAATAAAATAATTATTACGCCTCAGGCATCGTTGAAAGCAACGCCTTTCAGACAAGTTTAAAGATGCGATCTTGACTTGGGCAATAGCCTCTGTTAAGTAATGCTGCAAGGACTCATTAATCTTCCTGAGGTTGAACCTCAGCCTCATAATCCTTCCCCAGTCAGATCTTACTGTGGCCACAGATTTCATTCTTTTCCATTTATTCCCATTGGTGAGACATTATCACGCAGAGAAGCAATGCGTCTTCACAAAAGATTCTCGATTTCTGTTTATTTTGCCTTTACTATCTAACCATTCAATGAGATCCGTATTCAATTCAGAATGCACTTCTTTTTAAACGAATGAATAGCTCAGAGGTAATTAATTTCCTTCCAGCACAAATAAAGAGGAGTAAAATGGCTTAGTAATTAATAATGTTTATGTAATAGTTTGAGACAGAAGCTTATTCTTCGATGGTAAAACAAAAGAAAAGGGGTCTCCCAAAATAGCAACTAGATTTAAATATTATTATCTGATAAACAACGAAAAAGTTTATCCTGTTGCTTACATATCTTAGTAAATACCTTCCAACTGAGAACTTTTACTGATTAGTTAAAAAATAAGGTAATGTTAATGATGTAATAAATTTATTTTTAATTTCTGGTTTTTTTTTAAATTTGATATTTAACAGAGGACTATTACACTACATGATTACTTTTTAAGTTGTCACAGAACAAACTTTTGCCTCTAAAATAAGAACCTACTAGATATGAATTATGAAAAGGGATACTTTCAAGGAAGAATTTATTAAAAAAACTATACAATAAATATGGGAGGGTGGTTAAAAAGCGTAAATATTGCCCAGTTGAAAAAACAATTGTGATAAAAAAAATACATCTATGTAACCGTTTTTAATAAAGCCTGTTAAGAACTTAACTGATTTGAATACACTCAAGTAAAACATAATTTAAATCATTAAAAGGAATCAGATTCTTATGAAGAAACTCTTATAATCATTTTTCTAAGAGAGAAAGAGAGAGAGAAAGACTGTGGTGTGAAAAATATTCATGGATTTCAGAAATCAGACATTAAAAATAAATTCCAAAGAGTACCAATATTTCGGATTATAGCTTTTTAAATAGCCATTTAGAAAAAAAATGTTATTAAAAATAAAAGAAACCGACAGAGCTATAACCCCATTAAAATCATTTAAAATTGGCTATTTAACTTTAAGAATGCTATTCAAAAATTAATGTAATATGAAAAGAAACCTATATTTGTGATTCATATAATTCCAAGTATAGATCTGAAATTATAATGCACACTGATCCTTTTAAGACTACAGAAGTTTATTTATATATTTTCACCCGTAAGTCTATTATTTTAAGATGCTTAATTTGAAGAATTTTGTGGTGAAAAAATAACTTTCATAACAACAAAACTAAAGGGAAAAACTATTTTTTGTATACGAGAATCATTATTAAATTATATTACGATATTTAATCATTCTTATAATCCCTGTAAAATGGAAAAATAAATAAAATACTTAATAAGTTTAGATGATAAATTAATTCTAATGATTTTGATTACGGGATTGTTTATAAAGCTGAATTTTTCTTGCATTACCAAAAAATAACTGCATTTTGCTTTTATTTTTAAATTAACCCTCTTCAATATGCATTAAGTTATGTTACTATCTCATTAACTTATTAAAATTTAGCTTAAATAGGCAATATTTGTTAATAATATTCATTTAGCTAAAATCAAATAATTATGAATGCAAATGTTTCAAAAATAGATAAATAATTGACTTTCTGTTTATTCAAAATGGCGTCTAGAATAATTTCCATTTTAATGTTAGGAGTCTCAGGAGACTTTACATTTACACATTGAGAAATGTTGAACTTTTAATACGAAAATGAAAAATTCAATAAAATGCATTTACATGTTATAATTACTCTCTTACAGTCAATTATCAGAATGTTTTTAAATATTTATTTCAAAATGATTAGGGCTAATATAGTAATACTATATACGTAGACAGTACAAGAATAAGAATATTATCCTAATTTAAATGTAAAATAAAGTTATATCTTTAACGAATTTTTTGAATTTTAAAGAATTCTGTTATAATTTTCTGGGATTATAGTTTCATAATAATTATATTACTTTATTTTTCAGCTGACAGAGGGCTTTCTGCAAACAATATTTTCCTTTAACTTTGCTTTTAAAAATTTAGTGAGCGTAGTCAGACTATTAAATATAAATAAGAAATATGAGTAGCTTTCTCAAGTCAAGTCCACAATTAAAAGGTAATTATCTACTTACCCACTTAGATAATTACTTAATTGCACTTTACAACTCTTTGACTCCTTTCATTATGTAATTTCTGAAAAGATAATAAAAAAACTTAATACTAGAATAATGAAATAAATTATTCAATCAAAATGTAAAATGAAAATGCTTTTGCACTAAATGCAATAAATTATTTCAAATAAATAAAATATTGCTCAATATAATATATTCAAGGAAAGTTTTATAAAACATCTTTGCGTCATTTAACGTATTCTTTATAACAGAAATATCTTTCAGAAATTATTCTTAGAATATTTTAAAAAGTTTTTAAAATATAATTCTAAATTAATGAATGTACACTAAACTATTATCTTGAAAAAATTGTAACTTGAATATAAGGTTAAAAAAATTAGAATTTTTATAAAAGCAAGAAAATTACAATTGCATCCAACATGTAGTAATTCAATACAAAATGGAGCAATTTATAATTTTGACTTATTATTTGTCTCTCATCAAAATAAAAACATTTTTATTTCTCTATTAATTCCCAAATTTCTTAGTATTAGATTTAGCTTATCTGAAATCTTGCATCATTTTTTGAGAAATCTAAAATAAACACACCATTATATTTCTACATAGAATGCGAATAATATTTAAATATAAACAGTGAAATCTCTAACTATATCTATTACAAAACATCCTGATCCAATTGAATCAAAATTTGAAACAATGCTTCTGTATATGTACATACATATGCACACACATACATATATTATATATGTATGTATACACACAGTTTGACAATCTCATTATTTGCAGAACGTTGCCTCCAAGATGAAGACTCATATTTTCTTGCAAGATTAATGGAATTCTTTTTATTCATATGATGTGTAACAAAATACCCGATTTTTTTTACATAAAATGTATAATAAATTCAAGTATTTCTTAACGTAAACCATTAGCTATGTTACATCACTCTATTTTATATTGGGTTTAATAAATTTGTTTAAATTCTAAATAATAATAAAAAAAATAGCTTGACGTAACGCAATAGAAATTTCAAAGGAACATTTTGTTTATCATCTGACATACTCATCACTTATAGGAAAATGTCTCTTGGAAACTAAGCCCTTCGTATTTTTCTTTCCAGAAAGATCCCGGAACCAATCGAAGGGAAATTGAAGATTCGTGAGAGAGGTGATTGATCTTGACAAAGAAATACACGAAAGAAAATTGGTTGAATAAGAAATCTATTCTTGACAAGAGACTGCAGGAAAGAGATTAATTGTGCGTGTAAGGAGCGCGCAGAAAAGACTTCATCTCTTGATACAGATAACTAGTCTTGAAAACGAATGGTATTCCCGATCTTATTTTCAGAAGACAGAAAGGAACAAAATGTGTCTACCGCTCGCTGCTTACTTTCTATGAAGAAAACTCGAAATTGAAAACAGCGCGCGATTTTCCCCTTTTGAATAAAAAAACTTGTTCTGGTTTCTTAAAGTTCAACATTGTTTGGAATATGTTTGTCTTTAAAAAGAAACAGTGAGGGGGAAAGCAACGTGAAGTAATGTGACGGGAGAATAGAAGTTGTTTCAGAATAAAATTGACAGCTTTTGGAAACATAAAGACAAATGCTTAGACTGTTGATAGTGTTGATCACGCTGAACAAAATAAACTTCTTCTAAAAACAGAGATGGAAGTTTCAACACAATAATGAAAAATCATATAGATGTGATTGACACTTTTTTTACAAAAATGTTTTTTACATAAATGGTTCTTTCCGTGATTAGAAAAAGAAAATTGAGTACAGTAATAATTGCAATGGTCCAAAATTGAAGTGTGGCTATGGTAGCATAGTGGTCATGGTTGGGGAACGCAGCCGTCGGTTTTTGTCAAGTCACAGGTTCGAACCTCGAAGCCACTAAAGACCCATCTTAAATCTGTTGGGACTGAAACACGTTAGCAATTAATGATGTACGCTAAATCTGTAGGGGTCTTAAATCTTCCAGTTGGCATGGTGTGGAAGTTAGGAGAGAAGGTACCAATTCAGGTGTCGTCCTCGTCACTTGACCGAGGTTCAAAATTACGAGATACGTCGGGAATAGCTCTCGTGTTGCTTCTAGTGCAACGTTAATAAAACCAAACCAAAACAAAAATGTAAATAAAAGTGATGAAATAAGTCAAATAACTTTAGATTGTTTTATAAACCAGGAAATTTGTAAAACCACAATAAGATTCATGATTATGATACCGAATTTTTTCTGAGAAATGTAGGTTAGTTTATTACATTATATCCGGTAATCCCCCCAGATACAAATTCTACATATGCAATATTAATATCAACAATATACTGACTAGATATCAATCAAATATGGAACATATTAATATTGTTTATTTATAAATCTATTTATACTATACATCAAAACAAATAATGATTGATACTATTAATTTTACACAATTTATCTTTTTGGTATTAATCTCTTATTGGCAGAAATATCAAAGGTTTTCTATAATTTCTCTCTAAGCAGTTGGATCATACATAAATGTAATTTAAGATATAACAGCAAATTTTTCCATACACCCAAGTACTTACAATGATAATAGAACTTTAAAACAATTTTGGATTAATGTAATCTACGTATGGAATAGTTTTAAAATTAGCTATCTCATTTTCAAATCATATTTAATTTGTCAAAAAGTTAAAAAAAAATGAAAATAAGATTATAGACTTATATACGAAAAAAATATGCGAAAAGGAAACAATAATTCAAGTATGAAAAGTCTACAAAATGTAATTATTTTCCTTTTGATTTGCATTTTAATGGAAATAAACTTCGTGATGTAACACATAAAAATTGAATCTTATACATTTTTAGTATTAATACCAAAAAATTATTTACCAAAGTTATGTTTTAATGATACCTAAAATTAAAATAATAAAACACATTCCTATATTTTGCTATTCAAAATACTGAATTTCCGTTAGGCAGTAAATTGAAATTTCACTTAAGTTTCATAAAAATAAAAACACATTTAATAAGCAAATATTTTCCTGACAATATCAGACACAAAATATTTCAATAACGATAGCGGAAAGAAAACGAAAGCGACGACTGGCATTGTTGTGTTCGCTTGAGCTCTGTTGGATTTAATACAATACTTTAAATTATTTTTACCCGGAGAAATATTGCAACTAATGATCTCTTTACAAATATTCTTTTACGTTGAAAGAAATGTACGAAACTCGTAAATGTATAAAATGTCATCCTCTTAGAAAATGCGGAAAACTGAGCTTCAATATCTTATATGGGAAACTGAACGTTTTTATTTTAATGGAAAAAAGTTATGCATTTATTTTAAATCGAAATGGTAGGAGAAATCGATACTCCTACGTAAAGCACTGCTTTTATTCAAAAATAAATAAATTTTTCCCTTTCTGTTCGGTAAAGTTACGTTACATCGAGCTAACATTCAAACAAAAATCCAGCCACATTATTGTCAAATTGTATACTTAGTAAGAAAAAAACTAATGTTTATATATAATTTTATTTTATTACAGTTTCCTTCCTCATCAATATTACCCGAAGTATTACCCCGAAAAGGTTCTAAATTCTTCCTCAAAAGCATAAAAATAAAAAAGTTTTAAATTTACTAATAAATAAGTTTTAATGAAGAAATTTAACTTGCGTGTCATTAGAAATATTGTTATTCTAAGCAAATTTTGAGCCATTCAAAGGATTAAAAAATTGTGCAAATAAAAATGGAAGTATTAAAAATATATAAAAATAAGGATTTTAGAATTTTATGTGGTATAGAATCAAAATGAATTTATTCAGATCAAAACTATTTTAAAATAACTTAAGTCATGTTCAAAACTTGATTTCACTTTAAGAAGATTTTCAGTAAAATCTCAAACTCAATAAGAAGTTATTTTTATGAAATACTATAATTTATTTTCTGTAAACATGTAAGTTCCATATAAATTAAAATAGGTTTGAAACCCCTCTTCAACATATAAAAATATCAAAATGCATTTCGAAAACAACAAGTTTTACACATGTGATAAGAAATAGTATATTATGCAAATATAAAACAAATACGAGTATAACATAGTCAGTTGAAAATCATTCTTTAAATAAATCAATATCATCGAATAATTTGTAATGGTGATTTAGATTTACCATAAAAAAATATATACAACAAGATGCTCTAAGTAAAATTGCTTTATACTTTATTTAATTAACAAATACAAAAGTCTGACAATAAGAATTTATTTTGAATCCTTAACTATATATTATATTTTCAAATCGTGTTGCAAGAATGCAATTGTTTTATAAAATCCACTTTCAAATGTTATGACCTCTTTAGACCGAACATCTTAATTCATATCTTATTTCGCTGTTATGGAACGAATTGTCTCCTTTATCATTATTTCATCATTATCATTACATATCATTAGTTCATTTCTTGCATCATTTTCAATTATCATTATTTCTACTTTTGATTTTTTTTTTACAAAACTTTTGACAATTCTCTCAAAAGAAAATAAAAATAATGAACAGAAAGAAATTTATTTGCCTTGTTTATTTGGTTACGCTTTGATCTTTTAGAAATAATTGAGAGAATTTTCAAATAACATTAATTGCTTCATATAAAGTATTTTTTTGTTATTTTTCAAAAAGCTGCGAGTGCGATGATTCACCATAACGAAAAATATTCATCCAAGTTACAATAACATTAATCCAATCAAAGAATAATTGAGCAAAACCCTTTAAATTAAAACTTGTTTTTTACAATCATAATTTTGAATTTCTTTCTTCAAATGTAATTGAGGCTTTTATGCGTTAGGTAATTTTATAGATAAGCCTTATCGAATAACTAAATTTAATTGGATAAATTTTTTATTATTTCCAAAACAAAGTGAAAAAGAATAAGCATCTGCCTTTTTTAAATACATACATAATATGATCATAAATGTAAAGCAATTAATTAATTCTAAAATTAAAATGTACTTTAATATTTTGGTTATTATTAAATTTATATAAACGTAAATTTTTCCTTTTATTTACTTATTTGCAAAATAGTGACTATTTATAATATTTTCAAATAATATTACCATGGTTTTCATCATTGACTATACAGTTAATAGAAATTTAAAGAACAGCGACGTTAGTTAAACATTTGAACAATATTTATATCATACATAATCATTTTGCTTTCAGTATTAAAAAGTTTTTTTTTATTTAAATGTAATTAGAAGTAAAAATACCTTGCTAATTTTTTTTCCCTTTAAAAAGAGAATAAAATTTATAACTTATTTAAGTTCCTAAATTTTAACTAATCGATCTTAATTTTAAAATTTTAAATTTCTGTTACATGAACTGAGCTTAATAACATGTATTAATAATATTTTACCTAATAATTTAAGAATACCTAATACCAAGTGTGAATTAGTTAATTTTAAAATCATTAATTTGTAGCATTTGAAGATATTATGAGATGTATATATATATAGATATATATATATATATATATATATATAAAAATCACATAAGCAAATTAATACATTTACATTCCTATACTTTGAATAAGAACTTAATTAAAATATTCGGGTCAGAACTCAAAACTGTTCTACATAATAATTAACATTGGTAAAAAACGAGTTTTTAAGCATGGGTTTTCTTTCAAACTTTCCAGTTTGAGTCACATAGTTCTTTGTACCGAAAATTTTAACGAAAGGAAATATATATATCTCTTATAAAGAGTTGAGAGATGCTTCCCTGCAACGCTTCGCTCATAAAGAAAAAGATGGATTTACAGAGATATTTTTGCTGGTTTTAGTATTCAACTTTTTCTCAATTGGAATCATGAGTACAATTTTATTCTTAAAATAATTTGTTTTATTCAATTAATTTTATTAATTATAGTTAAATTATCGTATTGTCATCCCAAACAACCGTGTATAGTAAATTTCAGCTCACTTGAGGGCTTTAAAATGTGAGAAAAAAATCTTTTAAAATTTTGACCCAGACATAGTTACACTTTGAATAGAAGAAAACCCATTAAAAAAGCAAATATACTGAAATATTTAATTTCTGCAATGGCTTTACTTCAGCTAATTTTCCCCTTAATTTTCATTCAGCTGTAATTCTAACTTTTTTTTTTCCAGTTTTCTTATACATTTCTTTCTTGAGTAGTCAGTGAAATGAATTATATTTAATTGTCTTACAACTGAAGCGTACCAAAATATAAGTCTTGCATGAAATTTAAAATAATTATGCTTGTTCCTTATACGTAATATTTGATAATTGAAAAATAGTTGTGCTTCTTCTTGGTAAACAATACAGCTTAAAATGATTTATATTAAGTCCAGTAGAAAAATTCTTGAAAGAGAGGAAAGAAAATTTGTGTATATTTTTCAGAATTATAAATAATATAATCGCATAATCATTAAGTCCAGTTTCCATGAGTTTTAGAATTTATACCCGAATATCAAAAGATTTTACATTTTTTAATCTATTAAAAATTGCTTGACCACAAATTAATCATTATGAGCTATAACCGAATGAGGATTGAATTTTAATGTTTGGAAAATATTATCAGGAATGTAGCGTGAATGTGGAAACTGTATCTGTCTTATCACAAAGAAAATTTTTGCAAAGCTTGAATACACTATATTTGTTGAACTCTTATAATACCTAAATATCACATCAAATTTTCTACCTATGCAACTAATAGCTAGAAGCAAATTTACTTATTTCAGATAACAGAAGAAAATTTACTTATTTCAGAACAGAAGCAAATTTACTTATTTTTGAATATTTGCCATGGCAAGTATTCGAAAATCGAACGAAAGTATGTAACAGCCGATTCTCTAAAACTATTCTTGCGTGAAGTATTGAAAGACTATTCCGTTAAGTATTGAGCGAAACTTTCTTTGAACCAATGTAGAGATCTCTAAAGTGAGAGAACCGATTCATCGTTTATGTTGGACTTTCATCGTTAATTCACAGATCTTTACTTAGTCAGTTGGCTTCTAGAAAACAGCCACCGGAACGAAGACAAATATTAGTCACAGAAACTTCAGTGAATTAACAGGAAACAGAGACTCCAGACTACGATCAGTTTTGTCATAGACAAATATTTGTTCTTAGATCACCGTCGCATTGCGCATTAGGTAAACAGAAGGGGGAATGCTATATCTCGACATTCAGTATAAACATGTTAATGTATTCAAATTGCAGCCATAACTGTTATTACAGTCAATGAAGTCGCTTTTCCTCGCATTCAGGATGGTGTGAAACGACAAAAATTAAACAAAAGAAATACCAGTATTTGCCTCAATTTTCTTCTCAAACAATCAAATTCGGTTCCAGAAAAGGCGAATGCAATGCTTATAATGTTTATTTATGTCAGTTGTGATGCATTTTCTCTCCCTCTCACGCATGGGTAATTACCTATACGTTTGGTAAAATACGGTTGATTATTCTGAACACAAGGGTAAATGAAATACCTAGGAACATCATTTTGATACAAATTGCAGCCTCTTTAATGTGAAGAAATGTCCCTTTTAGAAAAATGTATAGGTACAATATTAATTTTAGGCATATCTAATACATACTGAAATATCATTACCTTATGTTTTTTTAAATTGTAATCAAAACTATATATATATATATATATATATATATATATATGAATGCATATTCTTAAAAAATAATTGTTTTGAAAGAATTCTTATACATTTTATAACTAAGTTTTATAACCATAACTGAATGCATTGTTTTAAAACATAGTATTGATATATATTAATTAATTTTATACCTTCTAACACACTTCAGTTAAATTTATAAATGCTTAATGCATAATATGGTGAATATTTAAAAAGTAAAAAATAAATTATAAAGAATGTTTTTACCAGAACAAAAAAAAATATTTAATGTAGCCGAACAAGATTAATCTCATTATTACTAAAATGAATTGCTTAAATAATTGTGAAATTTTACTAAAAACAATCGATGAGAAGAAAGTAGATAATTTAAAAGCCTTTTCAAGCCATTTATAGAAACAAAATTGTTTCAAGTGATAAGGAATCATCAGCTTTCAAATTAATGTTTTGAGTTCAAAAGCGTTTTTATTTATTATTACTTTTACAGCAAAATAATCTCCAATCTTAAATGTATATTATCATAAACTTAGTTACAAAGAATTGCGGGATTTTTTCTTTAATTTTTAAAGCAAATCTTCTTAACCATTTGTGTCTCAGTATCAGTAATGTTTAGTATTTTTTCATGCTTATTAAATTTTCCTTTGAAATTAACATAATAAAGCAAGAGTATAAATTAAAAGAATCGTCTCTTTATACGATATAATATATAAATATAATATTTGTAAAGCACCGATAGGGAACATGAAATTATTGTTATGTATTATTATTACACCAAATTTACTTGGTTGTAAAAAAATACATGCTTTTATTATTTACTAATAACATTCTCAGACAACTTAATGACAGTGCTAATAATTTATTTTAATCTATTGATACTAAGAATTCAAATTTTTTTTAATATTCTGCTTGCTTTAATCTAATTTATTATTAGTAATAAACTATCTGTTTTGAAATTTAACTAAGAATTATCAAATTTTTGTGAAATCAATTATTCAATATTCGTAAACATGGCAATTGTACCTTTATACTCCAAAGTAATAAGTTGAATTGAATTAACAAATACTTTAAGTGAATATTATTTACCAATTAAAATATTTGTATTTCAGAAAATAAGAATTATTTATATATCTCCCACATATTATTAAAATTACAAATAATACCTATATTTTTCAAAAATAATCTGACAATAATGTTTTCAAACCTAAACAATCAATTTCCTTTTTTTGTTTCCTGTGTTCTTTGATGCAGAATACAAATTAAGAACTCTGATCACTGTAACAGTATTGCTAAATAAATTTCATTACTATTTCTGCTTTATGTTTGAGACAATTAATCTTGTTCACATTTCCCATCGAATAAGAATTAACAAAAAAAAGTTTTTGAAAGATCTGTAATAAACTTTATTTACGATGGTTAGAAGTAAAAGAATCATAATATTCTTAGAAACTAGGCATCAATACAGAAATAAGTAAATTCTGGAAAAAGACATTAAGTCATAACTAACATAGGTATCAACTATTAAATATTTTTCTTGTATTCATTTAATATTACTTAAGGGCAAAAATATATGTTTAAAAAATAAAGTAACACGAGTTTTGCATTTTCATTTCAAATTGAAATCATATTTATTTGTATATATTATTAAAATTATACTTGCTACTTATTTATTATTAATTCTTTAATTATTTAAAATTAATTAACTTTATTTTATTGTTAGTGAAATAACTTTAAGGAATTTTTGAAATAATTTGAACATCCATATTTAGCGCTTAAAGCAAATCTAGCTCTTCTACTAAGTTCTACTAAATTTTTTTGATTTCAATATTCAGTGTAATCTTAAAACGAAATAGATAATCAAATTACCAAAAATTACATTTTGTTGACAATAACGCAATGAGAAAACTAATAATCAGACATTTAGAGCAATGGTGGCATTTATTAATGTATTGTATTTGTTTGCTTTTTAAGAAATTGTTATAAAAATAAGAGTTTCTTCCATTTTTTATTATGTATGCTAATCCATTATTGATGTGGTCCTCTTGAAACTGAAGAAACAATCTTCAAAAAGAATGGAAAGAAGCTAGAGAGTATTGTCTAAAGTGAACAACCCATGATAATGAGGATCATTATCGGAGACTTTAAAAAGTAAAATAAGTCAGGGAGGCCGATTTGATAAGTTATGTTTTTGCACGTGATACAATCCACAGAAAAGAGAAACTCTACGAAAGTACAAAGAGGAGGACAAAATAAGAAAAAATGAAGATAAAACAACTCAAAAATAAAATAAAAAGCACAGACAAAACTAATAATTTATCTAGAAGATTCGATAAAAAAATTGTTGTTTTAGAAATTACTTTTAGCGTCTTTCAAATACTTTTTTTTTCACCGCTTAGGCTGTTTCACTTTTTTGTAAATTCTTTGATGCGACCGGGGAATCGAACTTTTCTGAGCCCTAACGATTCGTTCTTCTGTAATTTTTTCTACTCTTCATATGTGACGCTTTTTTGTTTTTATGTTGCAAGATTCATCTTTGGGATCGATTTTTTTCCCTTTTTATATCCGTCTATCTGTTCAAGGTTTACTTAAGGAAAAAGAAAATCCTGTACTTGAAGAAATTTTGCTCCGGCTGGATGCAGTATTTCGATTGCACCACCTTTATTTAAAAAGTTTTTTCACTCTCTTTTTCTCTTTTCCGCTTGTGCTGTTTCTTGTAACCCGGTTTTTCTATCTCTTACCCTTCTCATATTTCCTATTCAAGATTGAATGCATGTTTTTGAATATATAATAGGGTGTAAATTATGATAATTTTTAAATTAACTAAAGAAATTTTTACATATACAGGAAAGGCAAATTGCCTTAATCATTATAAAAATAAAAAAAAGTTATTTGTGAAGGAAATTCTAGACTTTGACTAATTTTTTTTCTTGTACTAAATTGAGTAGTTAACTCCACATAACAAATAACTAACTTTTATTTAATTTATTCATTATAATATTATAATTTAATTTATTGTGTATAATAAATACATTATGAGTTATACATAAAATCCATTGACTAAAATTACTTTATAAAAGAAAGACATTACTTTTGAATTCATTTCTTAGTTTTATTCATTTTTTTTCATTCACTGCATACAGCACCTGAATTCATACATTGAAAAACTATCTTTAGTTCAATTTGTCAATTCAAATACTACAATATTAAACTTTTTGTAGGTTATACTAAAAAGATGTTGTTTAAAATATGCAAAGATATATATTACTCATGACCTAATGGATATAACAAATACCCAAGGTTGGAGATATTTTTTTTCTTTTTTTTACAAACAACTTGTTTGAATTTGTCTCTTTCCATAACAATTTTATCAATCTATTTTACTTTTATTTTATCCATTTACTTTCATTTCATTCACTTCCTTCCTGTTAGTCAATAAAAAAATTATTTTTAGCAACAAAAAAAAAAAACGAATTTTTCGGTGGAAGTGTTTGTTATTATAAATTATTCATTCTCCAAGGAAACATATATTGTTATGAGTAAATGTTTGCCCATTTAATTAGCATTAATTACTATTCGTATAAGAAACTCTTTTCACATTTATATCAACTATAATGACATTGAAGGAAACCCAGTTGTTTACAGAAATTCAGAATTTTATTGAACATTTAAACCCATATAAAATTAATTTGAATTTTTGGTTTGATACTTACTGAAACTTTTATCATCCAGCTCGATAATTATTGTGGTCATATTATAATCATATTATAAAAGAATGCATCTCTTGAATAAATTGATGTTAAAAATTTATCTTTTACATAAACTAATGCTTTCGAAAGTAATTAAGACTTCGAGAAACTTATTTGTGATTTCAGTTAATATAAAAAACACTAACTAGTTATGGTGTAATAAAGTTAATAAAACACTTGGAATATGTGGAAAAATGCAATACATTTAATTACGCTTTTGGAAACAGTATAATAAGACTTTAAGACGAAGAATATAGATACATTTTTATGGATATAGAGATTTTTAAGAATCTTTAAAAAATGAAATTATATGCTTAATTTCTAATTAAATAAACGTTAATGCTTACTTAATCCACATTGGTGTTAACTAATAAAAAACGGATGTTTAAAGGAGTTGAAAAAATCGTTATTTTTAAGCAGTGACGAAGCTATTGAATTAAGTTTAAAATTATTCATAAGCCAAAAGTCATAAAGAACATTTAAAGCCTTGATAAAGTGATAATAAAATTGTTTTTGTTCTCTGTGCAGTTATTCAGCTCTCTGTTTTTCATTTGTCGTTGCAACCCGCCTTGGTAAAAAGCCAGAAAATTCAACATTTTGTGACTCAGAAAAAATAAGTCCCGAAAAGAAATAAAGAAGGAGAAAAAGAAGGAAATAAAGAAAGAAATTATACGAAATACGGAAATCATCGATTAGCTTAGCTCAGCGGAACTATTTTTAAATCGGGGGTTGGGGGGAGAATTTTGCATTCTTTTGCTGGATACACCGTTATGCAAAACACTCCCTTCTCTCTGTATGTGTGATGATTTCTTTTCCCCCTTCCTTTTCTACTTTCGTTTTTCTTCTTTTTGTACCAATTTTATTTTTGGTTTTTCAATTGACGAAAAATGTATTTGCCGACCTCAGAATCCTCACAGAAGTGAATGCGAAAAAATTACATTACCATGTTTGCTAGAATTTTCCATATGGAAAACTAACGCTATTTGAAAGGTGAAATAAGAGTACCTTGTACAACAGAAGCACGTATTTATAGAGCCACGTAAGGTACGCTTGCATAGAAATCCAGAGTAAGTTATTTCAAGAAAATATATACAGATTTTATTTTATGCCTTATACTATGACCTCCTATCCGCACTTCTTTCGTCAACTTTCTCCCCCTTCTTATAAGAAAGATAAGAATCAGAAAATGTTTTTCAAAGTAAAAAATAAATAAAAACAATATTCTTGTCAAGAATGAAAGAATTCAGTAACACGAGTGACTGACATTTTTCTTTCTGCTCCTGTTTTTTCTTCAAAAATAAATATAGCTTTTAGAAGTTTTTTTTTTAAAATATGTATATTGTTTTTGTGCATAAATACTAAGCCAATTTATAGAATATTTTCATGTTTTAAAAAAAAAACCTGCTTTCATATTTACTTCTACTCGTAAGAAAAATTTATTTAAAATAAGTTTCTCAACTTGCTTTATTCGGGCTGTTGTACAAAATACCATTCGTAATGTTCGTCACATAACTTAAGCATACACACTTTTGGAAGTTTAAATATATATGAGACGGTTCAAACGTACCCATGTCAGGAATGGGAAATGAAATAGGGCAACTCACTGTAGTATTTTACAATGGTTGTTTTTTTTTCTGAAGAAGTCAAAGAGTATGACTCCCTTTATATGCTAGAAAATTGTCAATATATCTTTTCCTACCAACGAGACCATCTTTGCCTTTTTTGGAACAAATTCATCCGAAGCAACTCATTGTTTTGATTGTTGCTTGGTTTCCGGTGTATAATAAGGAATCCAGGTTTCATCAATGGAGACATTTCTACACGAAATGGTGACGACAATTCAACACGGCAGCAATTAAATTTAGATTTAACAACAAATGGTTACTATATCGAAACTAATCAATGAATCAGGTTCAGTTCCATTTTGGAGCCATTTCACAAATAGCAGCACATAAATAGTAATACAAAGTGCTTTATCAATGTCAACTGTCGCCCTGAAAGTTTATTTTTGAGGCAGCCTCATACACAATCCCATTTAATGAAATTTATATTATATAAAAAATAATTTTGATCATTATCTTAGTAACAAAACTAAGGAATCTTCAACAGATATATTTTTTAAATCTACAGAAACAGAAGTATTCAAACAAACCTATGATAATTCTTAAATTTAGGAGTTAATTGTTAATTACTTCGATTTTGAAATGCTTGCTACATTTCCCTTCACAATTTGAAAACTTCATGTACAGTTTACACTTTAACTTTAATTCAAAATTAATTAAATGAATTTTTAAACTGTAGTTATCGAAAGCAATGTCGGATATTCAGCACTGAAAATTCTAATCTTTTAAAAATATGGGAAACTTCCACTATTTTCAAAGTAAGGTTAACTTAAAAGTTGAGTTTAAAAAAAATTATCTCTTTTCTCTTCTCTCTCTCGCTCTCTCTCTTCATTCTTTTCAACAGCAATTTTAATATAAGTATAAATAAACGGTGATCTTTTATAATAGAAACAATTTTCAACAAAAAAAATTCAATTATTTTCAGAAAAATCGAATATTTAATTTTGAGACAGATCGGGATCACAAGGCAAGTTGGTGCTACCATTTTGTGCTGTCACCTGTTAAACGGCGCCAAAAAAAGAAATTCACACTGATTCATAAGTTAGTTTTGATTTGGTAGCAAATGACTGCCGAATACAAATTCGATTGCTGTGACATTGAGTTCTGATCGTCATTTCGCATTGAATTGTTACCGTCAATGAGACCAGAATTCATCATCATATCCTGGAAATCAAGCAACAATTAAAACAATAGGTTACTTGCAGTAAATATACTCCAAAAAATGTGGAAGACGGTTTCATCGACTGGAAACGTAAAGGCGACGATTTTTTGAGATACTAAGAGCGTCATACTCGCGGACTTCTTAGAAAAAGAAAACCAATTTGTGGACAACACTACAATGAATAAATCCATTCTCATTTTCCATTCTCAACACACATAGTTTTTGAGCCTTTAAAGCACTCATATGTATATTAGTTTCTTTGTACTGTTTAAAATAATTGTCTCATAGAAAGTTTCTTTTGTTCTATTGTCATTTTCTATTACATATTAGAGTCCTTTACTACTTATTGTTTGTTACCGTTGCACTCAGATGCAACGTAAAGGCTATTGATAACAAATCTCGTAATTGTGAATCTCTGTCAAGTGATGATGATGGCACCTGAGCTGACATCTCCTTCTCCAAACTTCTACACCATGCCATTTGGAGGACTTAGGACCTCGATCAGATTTCATGTGCTTCAGCCTCGCTACACAGCAGATCTTTAGTGGCATCAGGGTTCGAACTCACGACTCGACGAAAACAACGCCAGCCATCCAGAGTCCTTTGCAATAGTATTCAAAAGAAAAAAAATCGTCAGTTCTATAGAATACATTTATGATTAGAAGAAAATATTCTAACTTTAATTCTTCAATATCGTAAACATAAAAATTCGAAGATTTTCATAACAAGTAAGAAGGAATGCAAGTAACGTTTTTTCTGGTAGAAATTAAAAACAATATTCTTCGAAATTGCTTTTATAAATAGTATTTAAATTTCCAATTAAAGTTATGATCTAAACTCTGGTTTCAAAGTAAAATGTATTCTAATACATGAAAGTAATCACTCCTATTCATAAATTTATTCACTGTTAAAAACTTTACATCATGTAATGGTTAAAGATTCGTATTTCTTAATTTTAGCAATTATTCTAATTGCAACTACATTTTAAGCTCCTGAAAAATATGAAACTTTACAAACTTAAAAATAGAAGCAATGTAGGTATTATGTTACTAAATCTTACTCTTCCGACCAATTATTTATCTCAAGCGTCTTTGTCTTTCAGTTATTGTGAAATGGTATTTTAATCCTCATGCAGATACTTGTTTAGTTTAAGTGAAAATATTTTAATAAATACTTGTAATAATTTGAAAATCCTGTATAAGGAATTTTTAGTTTGAGTTCCACTTTAACCAGTAAACTTTATTTATGTAAAAATTAAATAGAACAATATACTTCACTTAAAACTTCTTACAAGTTAAACATTTATTTGAAACACACTAAATTTTAAAAACTTTATTTTACTATTAATGTATCGTTAAATAATGAAAAAAATTATATTTATCCCTGATACTCTTTTACTCTGTTCCTTTCCTATATCAATGATCAAAGAGAGATGCAGTCAAATACACGAAAAAAAGGGAAACTGAAACTGGAAAAAAAACCACTGCATCTTAAGAACTATTATTAAACTTATAAAAGTGAAAATAATTATAACCGATACCGTATATTCCTATCATTTCCTGCTACTTTACGTTGCAACGATGAAAGAGGAATACAGAAAAATACATACACATCTAAAAATTACAAATGAATTTTGAATAAAAATCACTTTATTTAAGAAATCATTATTAAAATACTAAAAATGAAAACATTTTAACCGATAGCTGATATTCCCTTGCTTCCTTCTATCTTATGTTGCAACGATAAAAAAAATATATAGTCTTAGACACCAAAAAATAACGACACAGATAAGTTGAGCTACAAACATGAAATAATTCCAAAAAATAATGAAATACGTATTGCTCATTTCATCCAAAGTAGTAAGTTAATATTCAACGCTTGTCACATACGAAAACCTTCTCTATTGTAAATTTCTGGCTGAATGCATCCTATCCTCTACAATCAATTCTATTCCTAATGAATGACAAGGAACTCGAAAAAATACACAGAGAAAATACTTGAGCGACATATTTCGAAATAAAAGGAATCAAATGACATGCTCGTACAACTACGATTCAGAATGCAGTGATTCATTGCTCCAAAAGAAGATGTAAACGAATGAACTCTAAAATGAATGTTGAATATCTCATTTATTCTGCTTCTTACGCTAAAAAATAGCGTTTTGATGCATTACATGACAGTCAAGATGAAGGAATGCGTTATCGTTACTCACGCGCTGATTGTTCATAACAAATCACTACAGAAATGCAGTATATCATTCAAATGCGCCATTTTTAGAAACTCAATACGAACAAAAAAATGAGTGCGAAGTTCTCCGTTAAAAGAAGAGAAGTATTTTCACGCTATAATAAAGTCTAAAGAAGGGGATTTCACGTATCAGTGAATTAATTTATTTTTAAGTAACCAGAGCTTTATCAATCCAGCTTTAAAAATGTTAAGTTAGTATATTATTATTAGTGTGAAGCATTAGATGTGTTTCCATTTATCTTTATTTATTTATTTAAATTAGCCAATTTTTTAATTTTGTAAATAGTCAAAATAAAACAAAATTTTATAACGTATATTCGTATATGTATTTATTTGAAATTTCTATTATGCTGAACTTTAAATCTTATAATTAAACTAATATTATGTAATATGTGTAAGTATCAAAATGTTAACCTCTTTATTTATATATACCATTGTACTTCATTCACATAGTATCACATCTTAAATATTAGTGGCAGTGGTAAATCCTAGTTGGCAACTCGCTTCCTGTGCTGTTTTCGTTGATTCGGGGGTTCGAGCCAAGATGCCACTGAAGACCCGCCGTGTAACCCAGTTGATGCACGTTTATTTTGGTTCAAGTCCCAAGTCCTCCAGATTGCATGGAGTGGAAGTTTGGAGAGGGAGGTGCCAACTCAGGTGTTGTCCTCATCATTTAGCAGGGGCTCAAAATTACGAAGCCCGTCGTTATAGCCTTCTCGTTGCGTCTCAGTGCGACGTTAATAAACAATCATGATCTTAAATATTAACGTCATTAAATATATTTTTTAAAAGGAGATGTAAGCATTTTTTTACATCTTCTGGGAAGCAAATTAATCAAAATAAATCTATAAAATCGTGCAAGATAGAAGTATTTCTATTGTAATTAAATTTAATTCTATATCAGTCAACAGCAAAAATACTTATAAAAGGAGATATCAAAGTCAATATTTATCATGCGATGTATTGTATTAAGTTTGCAATGTTTCATTGCGTTAAAACAAGTCTCTAATTCTTTCAAGATTCGCTAATATATTTATATTTAAATATCAATTTTTAAAATATTTACGTTTATTATTGATAATTTTGAGCTCAAAATTCCTTAACGATTATGAAATTGCAAATTTACTGATCTCATATGTGTTAGTTGAATATATTACATTATTAAAAATTTATATTAATTAATAAAAATTCCTCTTTTTCATATCTTAACGCAACTTTTATTTCTTTATTTTAATGGTACTTTTATTTTATTACGTCTGCAACTGATGCTTATTCAATTAGATTTCTAGAAAGAGTTTCGCGTTTTATATAAAATGTGACTTAGTAATCAGAAAGCAATTGAACTTTTGAAACGTACTTTGATTTTACTTAAGCAATAAGAATCTGTAAGTATCGATGTAAAGTAATAAGTGGATATTGCTGCATTATTAATAAAACTATATTAATATTAAATTAAGGGTCAAACTCTGGAAATGTGGAATATAGTTTTGAAAAACATGAAATGATAAAAATAATGGAAAAGATGAGAAAGTTTTAAACTATTTAAATGTTATGTACCACGGAGTAATCACACACAAAATGCTGATATCAATTTACTTTAAATCGCAGCAGTCTTAAGAAACTAAAACAATATTATAACATATCGCAATACTTAAATAAATTTATTCTTCAAAAGTATTGATTATACATCGGAACATTATTTTAAAAATTGTGAACTTTTTTTAATTTATTACTTGATTAATGTTCTTGATTGATAAGTATCATTATTTTATTAGAGGAAAAGGATTATTTCAGCTTATAAAATTATTGAGGGAAAGCTTTGTTAATTTTTTAAATAATCAAGAACTAAAAAAAAAACATTATAAAATAATTCACTTACTCAAAGACTTAATTTTTTGCTTAATGTATCCATCATATTATTGCATTTCTCAGAAAGTTGATCTTCACCACTAAAAATAATTGTTTATTAAAAATTATCCAGTTATTCAAATAAGTATTCTTCAATTTTTGTACTTAATGAATCATAATATAAAATGTGTGTAGCACACATGGAAAAATATAAGCTATGTACATAATCTAAGAGTTCTACCACATTTATTATTTTTATCTTTAATTCTTAAATTTTTAAAAGGATGGTTTAAGAACAATTTTACAAATAAAACTCATTCAAATTTTATCATATATGTAATATACATAATTATGCAGACTTCATTCTATGAAATTTCATTTAATGAATTATAAGACTTTATTCAAAACTCATAAGCGCTTATTATATCAATTTGAAAACCAAGAAAAGTCATAAAAACAATTTTTAAAATTTTGTATTTGCACTTATGGTTCATTTATTTCACAAATGGCTAAGAGCACATCAAGACCTTGATTTTTTTTCTCATAAATAAATCAAAGATTGAAAAAATCTAGAAACGTGACAAAATAAATGTTGTTCATTGAATAAAATTACTATATACTTTTTTTAAACAAGTCATGTTCTGAAAAACTCACCCAAAAAATTGCAAAAACGACATCAATAACAAGCTAATTTCTAAAAAAAATCTCCAAACCTTAATCAGGATAAATTCTTTTTCGTCGATCAAATGAATAAAAAAAACAATTGGGGAAAAATATCTCATATTTCCCCAGTCTATGTAGAGAAAGTCTGGGGCTTTCTTTTTCATACATTCATAAAAATATATCTGCAGAATAATCTGACGCGTTCCATCTTCCAGATATTTTCCCAGCTTCTCCCTTCCGGAAAAAAAAGGTAAAATTGAATTAAAAGGATTTTGAAGTGTTTGCCTCCGCGAGCACACTTTGCTTTTAAAATCAAGCAATAATCAAGTGAGGGGAGAGGAACGCTGTCTCCAAATTTAGATGTCAAATTAAATCAGGCAGAGATTGATTTTGGAAACATTTTCACGACCTTTTGTCCCTGAAAGCACATTTACTTTAGCTAAAAAGAGCTCGTAAAGCAGGCCTTCAAACTGGTTTAATCGGAGATGAAGCATTAAAAAAGGGATGCAAATACCGAGGACACATTTTTAAAACATTAATGTCTCGGGAAGGTGAAATGAGATTATGCTTTTTCTTATTTTCGTATCTTAACTACAATTTTGAGCTTTCTCCGGGCCTTTCCTTCGCTCAACTCTTTTTGAGTTTGTCAAAGTTTCTTCTTTTTGGAAGTCTCTTAATGGTACATTTAGTGACTCCAATACCAAATGAGCATTAACTGACAATCAGTAAAACAGATGGTACAAAACACATTTTAATGGGTGTTCTAATAAGAAAGTTGAAGTGCAGTTTTATTTACAATAATAAACTTGTTTAAGACCTTATATGTCTTTAGAAATAATTTCGCTTCTCTTTAAATACAGATGTTTCAAATTCAAATTCGCTGTTTCTCATAGCTTTATAATAATACTCTATAAAAAAATCTCAAATTAATTAATTAACAGCTATTCTAAAAACATACTGTGTAAAAATATTTTAATCAGTTACTTTCTTATTCGTATTTCAGAATCAGATTGAGATATATATCCTAATAACCTTCAAATACTTTTTTCCTTCTATTTTAATACATAAGACAAGAAAATCTTAACTATAAAAAGAAATCAAGCTAAATTATAATGTCAGTAATGTAACTTTTTTTCATATGTTTGAGTTTTATTTCATTAAATACATTTTATCTTGAAAGACGACATAAATTATCCATATAACTTTGAAAAATAATGCAATGGAAAATAAATTTAGGTTTATCCTAATAGTCTCTGAAACCATGAAAGATATACCAATTTTCATCCTTAAAAATTTAATACTTTTTAAATTAATCAGTTTTTATTGATTTCATTTTCGACACTACAGGCTCCAAACATAGACGACTTCGGCCTAGCAAGAATATAATAATACTAAATTATGTAAAATCCGCAATGTTGTGAACTGGGTTTATGAACAAAATTTACAGTGTAACTTAAGTTACACTATTGAATTATATTTAACTAATATTGAAACAAATAATTTTAATCTTAATCATATTTTATCTATAATAAGCTTAGTGTGACTTTAATAATGTATGAAAAATACATTTCTAAGTTCTTAAACTATAATAACATTGGTAAACTTTTCAAAAAGTCAGAAAAATGTATAAAATGTATTTATTATTAATAATTACATCATTTGTTTCTGTTCTTCAATACATATTTCTCTCTGTTTTCCTTCCTGTTTTTCAAATCTATACTGCGTTATATATATATATATATGAATGATATAAATAAAACAGCTCAGTAGGTTGTAGGACCACCGTGGATGGCGATACATGAAGCAATACGTCTAGGTACAGAGTCAATGAGAGTTCTGAAGGCGTCCTAATGAATGGCTCTCCATTCCCTGTTAACCATTTGCCACAGTTCGTCTTTTGAACGCGGCAGTGGCAAGGTCTACAAAAGGCATCCAATTACATCCCAAATGTGTTCAATTGGTGAGAGATCAGGAGAAAACGTTGTTCAGGAAAACATTTGTACACCTTGCAGAGCCCGTTGTCTGATGCGAGCAATGTGCGGTCGGCATTATCCTGATGATAAAGAGCATTGGCACCTCTGAAGGAAGGAGAGTGACACCAACCATAGCACATTATCCACGTATCGTTGGGGTGCCATATTGCCTTGAATACGAACTAGAGATGACCTGGAATCGTACTCCATTATACCCGAAACCCTGATGCCGCAATGTCGCGCGATGCGGCGTTCCACAATTGCTGATGGTTTAGACCTGTCTCCAGATCAACGCCACACTCGTACGCGGCGACTATAATTAGAGAAACAGAAGCGTAACTCATTTGAGAACACGACCCTGTGCCATTCCATCGCCCACCATTGCAGACCTTTTCGTCTATGCTGTGGGGTCAGTCTTCTTAACGGACACCATGGGTTCAGGTCATTAACAACCAACTGAGGGGAAATGGTTCTGGTCGATATGGGAACATCCAGGGTGTCTTGAACATGCTACAGAAGGGAAGCAGAAATGGCTTCTTTGTCTGCCACCGCTTGTCAATGGGTGAGTCGATCCACGCGTTCTGAAGTCACTCTGGTTGCACAGGCACGCCTCAAATTTGCCACACTTCCTTGTTCCAACCATCTTTGCTACAGCCCGTACACTGTGGATGCGTCCAGGTGTGTGTCAGCTGAGATTTATAAAACTAAAAAATAAGTTTATTGAAACATAGATAATGTAATTCATTAAATTTAAAATTAAAGAGGCCAAAAAAGAAAAAGATAATTTAAATAACTGTGCGTGTTTGTATGAGTGTAATGATTTCACTAAAAATTAATTCAACTTTCTAATTTTTCCTATTCTTTAACGATCACAGTCAGGAGTTCATATATACTTCAGGTTACCATTCCCTTTCAGCTTTTAACTTCTATAACAATTCACTCTTAAAATCTAATCCGTCAGTCTATTCCACGGATTTGAACCCGTAGGAATAATGTGTAAGTTTTTATAAAATAGGTTAAAAATGTTAGTTTTGGTTCATAAATTTTAGATTATTAAGAAATTGAGAAAATGAATTCGTAATTAAAGGTCTTTCCTATTTTTCTCTTAAATTTTTTCGATTTAAATTTATTTTTTGTATGACTTTGCATGTAGTACTTACTCTCTCTGATAGACGACATTGCTATCCACTACCGCTTTTCAATTTCCTTGTGTTATTTTTGTTGTGTGTGTGGTTTGTCGACGTTTGCTTGTATTAGCTTTCACCCACCCCCCATCTTGTGTAAGTTTTTATTTTAATCTCTTTTAATCTTTTGATTAATATTTTTTATTTATTTTATTCTTAATTCATGAATCTTGTATGCATTTCTGTGTTTTCATGGGTATTTTACTTAAAATTTTTCTTCTATTTTGTATCTTTGAATTTTTTAGTTTTAAGTTCTGCACCATTTTACATAACATTTTTTTTCTGTTTCGGAAAAGTTTGGTGGGTGAAACGGGTTCAACCCATCTTAACTGTCTTAAGCCAGTTACAGAATTTAAAAATGATACATTTCATTTTCTTTTTTGGTTTTTTGTTCTATTTATCATTTTTTAATACTCTGGACTGCACATACTTTTATTTATTTATTTAATTTAATTTTACTTTCCTTGATATAATTTGGAGGTATAGGATTCCTTTCAGTAAATTTATAGGTTTTTTAACATTTTATAAATTTTGTAATGTTTTACTTTTTCTATTTGTGCATATGTAATATGTTACTAGGCAAACAAAAATAAATTATGTTTCCTTTTTCTTATTAATTTTTTTTCTAACCTCTAAATTTTAAGGTAAAGTTTTTGTTCGTAACAATTAATTATTTTTTTCTGTTTTAATAATGTTTCTTTTTTATTTTAATTAATTCATGAAAAGAATACTTTATTTTTATTTGATTTACTTATTTTCATATATATATGAAAACTCCAATAAGTAATCAGTTTTAGCAATTAAATTTACATTATAATATTGGTAATAGAGATTTTATTCGAATAAAGCATTTCAATGTATGTAAAAATGATAATGTGTACGTATCTTATAGACATACAAAAAACTAAATATAACTGTACTATTCAATAAAAAGCAATTTTGATGTAAGAATTATTAGAGATACTCCATGTTAGGGAATTTTTTTTTCTCCTTTTGAAAATCGAAATTATAAAAAGTACAAATAAGCAAGTAACTTCTTATGTGGCACACAGAAACATGTTAATACAAAAATTTAAATTAATATATACACGATAATATCTCAATGAGAAAGTCATTACACACCCACCAATAACCATAACAAGCGTTCATATCATCACATAATTTAGATATAAATCGCTATGCAAAATAGTTTATATCAACCTGTTACAAAAAAGACACAAGATGAGGGAACGAGAAAATAATGAAAAAAAATTTGAAAGGGTAAGAAACATAGTGCATATTTGCCATTTTATCACCTTAATAACATTTCGAAATATTTTCTGTAGAGTCGTATCACATAATAAAAATTCCTTGAAACTGATACATTTAATTAGCGTTAGTTAAGATTAAGTGAAGGTACATACTAATACCTATATACTAAATATATATATACCTATATCCATTTTAGTTTTTTGCAAATGTGGTAGTATTAGAAGCGAAACGAAAGGAAGTTTTTCAATTTTCTTGACGGCCTACATAATTCAGTTAAATAATTAAATTGAAGTCTGTTTCATTTTTATTTATTTTTTCAAAACTTATTTATTTATTTTTAACTTTTTGGCTCAGAAACGATAAGTTAAGGTACATACTTATTTTAATTTAGAGGAATAAATTGAGATTTATTGTTAGAAATATTATTTATATTGAAATAATTACTAACTTTTGTATTTTAAATTCTGTATTGATTACTAAATTTTGAATTTTTGTATTTTGTATTTAATGCATGATAAGAAAAAGACTTCTGCGTAATTTACTTTGGATAATAGAATCAAAAATAAATGAAAGGAACTAAAATTAAGTAAGGATTTTATTTATCTGTATATAACCCTTTATTATCTTTTTAATTTCATATATTTTTTACATCTGTTGTTGCTTATTTTTAAAAAAAAATGAAATCGGAAAATTCCTTTGAACATTATTTAATAATATCAGCTGGTAATTTTGTTTTTTTTTTTTTTCACTTAGAAATTCGTCTTATAATCTTAATTATGAATTGCAGTTTATTGATTTAATTATATCATCATCATATTATTTAATACCTTTTATAGTTTATTTCAGCAGAGATAGGTATTTAATGACAAATATTCTAAAAAAATGTTTAATGTGTTTATAATAATAGTTAAAATGACTTATTCAGCGATTTCTTTCATTGATAATTATACTTTTCAGAAAAAAAGTTCATCTTTTTATAAAGAAAATGTGTATATATATATATGTGTGTGTGTGTGTGTGTGTGTGTAGACAGTGGGGCGATGAGATTGTACATCCTGAATCTACAATGGTTTGATCTTATGCAAAGGGCTGGTTGTCTAAGGGGGTAATTCCATTACCGGATTCTAAGATGGTTTTGTAGAAATTCAATGACGATGCTTGCAGTAGTTTTACTGAAGTTTTTTAAATGGAGAGATGAAGAATGAAAATATATACACCATGAGACGACGAATTTACCAGTTCATCGGAGCTAAATAGATCTCTGCCTCATTTAACCCATATCGGCGAAAGGAGCCGGAACGCGCTCTGGCATTCAAAGTTTACTTCCGAAGTGGGTAATGCAAAGGAGAAGAGAAGCGGAAAGTGGAGGAAAGAGAGCGAGAACGAAAGGTCGCTCAGTTTTGTTTTGGAATAGGTGGTGCTGCATGACCTATCACATGACGCTGATTCGTGGTGCCATCTATCGAGTATCTGAGGAACTAGTTTTACAGTACATTGGAAAAAATAAAATTAATTAATACTTTAATCAAAACAAGCTAGGAAATAATATTTTCAATTATTAAAAAATAAAGCAGTATGATATAAGAAATCATTACTGTATCAATGAGTAAAAAAATATACACCAATCCATTTAAAAATACAGATAAAACATTGTAAACTAAGAAAAATGAATAAAAATAAATATGCAAATTTAATTATAATAGAAAATTTCTCATGGTGTAGAAATTTCAAAAACAAAGTAAATTAAACACAATTATCATATAGAGATAGCTAAATTGAAAAACTGAAATAACCAACAATTGAAAAGAAGCATAAGAATGGAGTATAATATATTTAACGCTGTAACAGGGTCTAAGTTCGAGATATTCAGCTTAAGGACTAGTTTTCACTAGTTCTTCAAAAAAGCCATACTTTTTTTTAACATAATAAGAATCGTTCGGTTTTATTTTCATTATTTTGTATGAAAATAAATATTCTGGTTTAAGTTTGAGTCTAGAGAGAGTTTCAGTTGAGTACGTTTCATGACTACAAGATTATAAAAATTGAAAGGAGTTGGTGTTTTTGCCGAAATTTGTACTTTCTTCTATTTTTATCTTGAACTTTCACGGTGTAATATTTTGCTTTTAACGAAGTCAATAGTTAACTTACCGCTAGTAGCGATAAAGCGCCAAAATTGGCTGGCTGAAATTCCAAAGTGACCCCTAGCAACGATAAAGCGCCAAAATTGGCTAGGTGGAATTCGAGAGAGCCATGAGAGATTTGAGATGAGACGAGACAAGTCTCAAGGAGTGTACAATTGGTGCGGTAAATTTGATTATTATGTAAAATAATTGTGTTACATTCATTCTGTGTATCTATGCATTTTATGTTTATTGTGATGCGGTGTTTTGTTAAAGAGAAACGAAATAAACGATAATGTCAGCTAGTACTGATTCTTATTTGTTGCACACAAGCTTGCAGCTTATTTCCTAAACTCGCCACGGTTGTTGACAAAGTCATCTTGGATTTCTTCACCTAATAAATTTGTAAGGTTGAGTGGGATCTTGTGGCAATTTCATTTTGGTACCAAACAGTAATTCGAAGGGAGTTGTTTGAATACTTCGTTGGAACGTTGAATTTATAACCTTCGGGAATTTGTTGACGTGTTTATGCCATTTTCCTGGGTTGTATATGGGAAGTTTGAATATAACTGTTTCGATTGTAGAGTTCAAGCGCTCTACTTGTCCATTTGCTCAATATAGTCAAGTGGTGATTAGGGAATGTTTTATAGATGTGGTCTCGAAATGGCTTGAAAGTGAATGCAATACTACTTTCAAAAATAATAAGGGAAGGATTATCAAATACGTATTTTTGATTTTCTAATTTTGTAATATTTTTTGCTGTGTATGTGTATTTTGTAGGGTAAGGTCAAACGAATTTCGTGAATGAGTCGATGACAAAAATATGTTTGTAGTTCTTAACTGTGGTAGGGAATAGGCCTATATAGTCATTGTGATATGTGTGGAGAGGATTGTCTTCTTTTTCGATAGGTTGTAGTAGACCATCTTGTCTTCCATACTTGCAATTAATCAAAATACATAGAACACAATTTTAAATGAAACAGTTTATTTTTTCTTAAACTTGAGAAATAAATAATTTATGCTTTAGTTCTTCTTTTTATTCGTTTAGAAGCATTGTGTTCACACTCGTAAGCATTCCGTATGATGTCATTCTGCATATTTTTTGGAACAATGAGTATTTGTTCACCATCAACAAACTTATATATATATATATATACTGATTTAACTTTAATTTAATAATTTCCTAATTTTTCCCTTTCTCTAATTCAAAAGTAAAGAATTCATTTTTATTACCTGATCCAATTACAAATTTTCCTTTCATTTATTAGATCACGCGCTCGTAAAATTTGCTTAATCCGCTTTCTCATGGCCGTAAATCTGTCAGAAGTAATCCCTTCAGACTTTCTGTCTATAGCTGAAGTCCCTAAGAATCCTTACACCTATGCCATACAATCTATTACGTCTAGAGTAGAAAATCCCTACTATAAAACTCAATATAAGCAAAAATTCCCTCTTTTCTGTTATAGTCGTTTGCAAAAATTGGCCTTACTGGTCAACATAGCTATTGCCTCTCTCTTAACGAACAACAATACCTGGAATAAAAAAAATTATTCTTCAAATTGATAGTCTTTCTTATCTCAATCATTGACGCTTTATTTGCAATTTAAAAATGTAAAACACACACATACACACACACACACACACACACACACACACACACACACACACATATATATATAACGAGTATTTCGGATGTTGGAAGAAAATCATTATGTGGCTTGGTTTTCAAAAGTTCTTTAATAGTTTGGATTTCAGTTAAGTGTTCTTGAACAATTTTTATTTTTGTAACGAGACCGTCTTGTATGATCATAACTGGTTATCTATTTAATACATCTACGTGAATCATTGTAGAGCCCAAACGGTGTTCTATTTCATAATCAAAATCTTGTAGTTGAAATACCCATATCGCTATCCGAGTCCACAAATCTTTTTCTTTTATATCATCGCGAACGTGATGCAATCAGTAACTATTTTGAAATGTTAGCTTAACAAGTGTACTCAAAACTTTTTAAATGCTTGCACAATAGCTAGATTCTCAAGTTCGTGACTGCTATAATTTGTGTCGGTGTCTGTTTATTTTATTACTCATAAAATATATTGGGTGAAGCGCATTATGTGACTTTGATTTTTGATGTAAAATGTATTCAGAACCATCGATACCAGAATCACAATGAATTTCGGTATAAGAGTTCTGATTGTAAATGTTAAGAACTAGAGAGGAAGATAAACAATGTTTGAGACTGTTGGTTGATTATATAGTCTCTATCAGTAAACTTAAATTCACAATTTTTCTTCAGAAATTCTGTTAAAGGATGTGAAATAACGGAGATTTAAAATGAATTTCTGAAAATATCCAGCAAGACCAAGAAAATGTTGCAATTCTTTGTGGCATTTCGGTTCAGGGAAATTAAGAACAGCTTGGTTTTTTGGGGTGTCAAGTACAATTTAACATTTTCACTAACATGGTCTAAAAAATTCTATTTGTTTATTTAAAAATTTGCATTTTTGAAAACTTATTTTTAAACCTTAAGAGTAAGCAAGTGATAACACTGATGCAAATCTTTCAAGACCATCTTCTGCATTTTTAGATTTTGTAATGACATCATCCATATTTTAAAATATGACTTTTGATGTTCAAATCCTTAAATATTGTGTTTATGTATCCCTGAAACACTTTGCGATGAGCAAAGACCAAAAGGAGCGCGTAGAAACTGAAATTGTCCATTATGAGTTACAAATGATATATATCATAGGATATTTGGTTCTATTATTAAATGAAAAAAGCATTACGTATATCGATTGTACTGAACGTATTTGTATCTTGATTATCAAGCAGATCGTCTATTAGAAGTAAGGATAGTTATTTTTTAAATTTTTTTATTAAGTGTTCTAAAATCAATACAAAATCTTGAAGTTCCTTCTTTTTTTCCTTACTACAACTTGGCTAGCAAAATCAGAAGAGCATGGCTCAACAATATCATCAGTAAACCATTTTAGTCATCCACAACTTTTCTTTCAGTAAAAGGTAATCAGCGTTGTCTATGTGTTATTGGTGTTTCCTTCTTTAAATTAATACACATCTGGATATCGGTAGTTTAAGTCTTAATTGGTTTACAGTTTGAAATCAAATTATGGAGAATATTTTGTTGAGTTTGAGTTTTGTTAAGTAGTTTTGATACGATTTTCAGTTCCAATTTATTGAGATGTAAGAAATCGAATATTATTTTTCCTATTAGTATCCGAAATTTTGTGACACCGTCAATGCTAATTTTTATTTCGGCCCAAATTAAAATATTCATGTCAATAACAGAATCTGGTGTCATAATTTCGTTATAAACAACACTAAAGTTAGCGAAACATTTCTGATTATCAATTATAAACTCTTGTATAAACGCTATAAGTGACCCATGAAAATTAGTTAAAGGTGGTGAACCAATTCTATTATATGTATTTTTCGTTAAAATTGTTTTTTGACTATCAGTATCGACCAATGCAGTAAATGAATTGTTATTAATAGTAATAGTTTATACATCAAAGGAAGTAAATGATGTATATCGGACACAACATTATCTTTTGGATTCGGAATAAGTTTGTTAAAGCACTTTGCAGAAATATGATCGAAATTTTTACAAGTACTACATTCTGAGCATTTATGTTTGCCGAATAAAAGTAAGAAATAAATCCTGTTGTGTTAAAATTAAAACAAGTTTTTTTATTTCTTATATGCATTTTCGGTTTCAGATCTAGTAAAGTTTTGTTTTATTTTTATGTCGCTTTCCCAACGCAAACCAGGGGAAGAAAACACGAGGTTTGGTACTTTGAAAAAATTTTGCTCATATCACTTACTATGTTCTCATAAATACGAAATTTCTCTTTAAATTCTGAAATTTATTTAGCATCGTATAAAAAAGCTTTATTTATGGGTAATTCTGTATGCCATTAATACAATATTTAAATAATGAAGAAACATCAATAATTTCATAGGAAGTACTTGAGAGTTCTCTGTGATTGATATAAAATACTTGGAAAGAGTAACTCATTTTGGAGTAATTTACGTCTACGTAATTCGCTATGAATTTCAACAACACTTAATTGATGACGAAATTCGTCCAAAAAGGCATTTTAAAGGAAAAACATGTAGTAAGATTATGTTGCGTATACAGAAAACACTTTGACCCTGAATCAGAGTGTTATGAGACTGAGAGCAAAAAATATTTTTTCGCTGTTCAGTTAACGAAGGGGTAAATGAGACATGTTATGATTTAATGCTAGAGCCATTGCAGGAGGGATAAAGGTGGAAGTCGGATTTTCTTCTTCGTTATCGGAAAATTCATCTTCACTGTTTAATGTTGGCGGGTTTAAAGCTTGCAATTCATTTACATTTAATAAAGATTGAAAAAGTCTATTAAGAAGTTCTTTTTTATAGCCGTTAGAATCCAGTCCTAACACATTTAAAGAAATTCAATCGTTTACAGAAAAAGAATCTGATATTCTTTTTCCGGTCTTCTGTGTTTAAATCTGGTATAATTGAGGAAAACTTCTCAATTTTTTCCTTCTATTACGTTAAAATGTATCATTGAACAATATAATATTTAACAACTCAATAATTTTAATATTACCTTTTTATAAGAAAGTTTGTGAAACAACTGGGTTATCATTAATGATAATAACTTTTATATAATTCAATCACTGAATAAAAATGTTCATATATAACTTGAAATGTAAATAAAGGAGAGTACTTACCCTTCTCTTTTAGCAGTGATGCATCTGAAAAGCTTAAACAGTCATAACGGATCAAATCAGTGTAATAACTGTCAATTATTGTTCTTTTAAGCATCGAAATATTGAGAACACTCGTACAATCACAACAAAACAAAGGCACGACATCAAATATCACATTTTCGTATAACAGCCGTCTGTTACTATACTCAGTTACAAGTACCAACTACACTTACAAGTTCTCAATTACAAATACCTTCTATACTTAGTTAAGAAATCATTGTTTTCCTGCTTTGGCAAATCCGTCAGTCTCCATTACCTAGATTACGTCGTGCGATTCATTTCTCATTTTATATTTTAATTTTGTCGGCATTTCGATTGATTACCGGACCGGATTCATAGAGCATCTATACGGAGGTTGGCCTCTGTATGTTTCAATGAACCTCTTTCATTTTGAGAATAGTTTATTAATTGGGTATATATATATATATATATATATATATATATATATATATATATATATAGAGAGAGAGAGAGAGAGAGAGAGAGAGAGAGAGAAGGAAAATTGGTGCACGCTACAATAAACAACAAATCACATTATTTCGCTTCGAAAACAAGAAATTTTTTTTTAATAACTTGTATTTCTTATGCAACTCTTTTTTAAGCATATCTTTTTTAGTAAAAATTGCCTTGTTTTTAACGTCTCATAGTACTTTTATTATTTAGTTTCACAATTATTAAATCATTTACGCTTCAAAATTAAATTTTCATTAAATAGTAAAGCTCTTAATTACTTTTAATAAACGAAGAGTACTTTTTAAATTTGAAAAATATTACACTATATTTTAAAATTTTATACTATAATTATGCTATATTTTAAAAAGAAAAATGACTTGCGGGGCAAACAACATGTAACTACAAATTTAAGTTTCATTTTTCATTGCAGGAAGAATGGGTATAAGAAACTCTAGTATCTAGATAAATAAAAAAAAATTGGGTGCGATATTTCTCATGTTCAAAATGCACAGATAATGAATTATAACAGGAATTGAGTGATAAAATAACATGTTTCCTTTTTACTTAATTTTACCTTATTTAAAAAAGGCAAGCCAAATCCTGTTTCCGAATACATTAAAACAATCAGCAGAAGAGTACTAACTTAAAAAATTCGTAAGGATACAGGTTAACTGATATTAACGTTAGTTAATCTTGTTTCTGACAATTAACATTAATTTTAAATATCTAAATTTTAATTTTTGAAGCATAGCTTACCTTATCATCGTTTAATAAATTTCTGGGATTAAATATTCTTATAATTAAATAAGAATAGGAATATTAATTGATTTGTTTTATTAAGAAGCAACGCGAGGCCTACTGGAGACGGACCTCGAATTTTGAACTTCGGTCAATTGAAGAGGACAACACTTGAGCTGCCACCTCTCTCTCCTAACTTCCACAACACGCGAACGTGAAGAAATTGTGTGAGACACGACAGATTTAACGTGCATCCTCCACGGCTACATCTTGGGTCTTTAATGGCTTCAAGACCCGAACGCACTACTCGATGAAAACCACCAGCCGCGAGTCCACGACCAGGATCACTAGGATACCGCGGCCACAAGTACTGAAAGAAGAAAATAATTTTATATTTCGTTTCACAACTGTAGAATTGTAACACATGCAAATATCAAAAGGCATACTCTTGCCAAATTTAAAATTATTTCATTCGATGATTTTATCTGCTATCGTGTTGAAATATTTATTTTTATTCACGAATTAATTTAACAGACAGCACCTTTGTAATCTTATTTTTGAAATATCATATACTTTACTAATTGTACTGCATAAGTCAATGATTAATTTTTATGAAGTACGAATAGATTCAAAATAAGAAAACGAAATTTTCATTAGAATGAGAAAAACGAAAACACTCATTTTACTTAAATGTTTGAAGAGAAAATACTACAAATGTTAAGAAAATAATAACTTTATCCATTACCATCTTGATATTTAATTTATTTTTTAAATAAACATCTTGACAAATTAGATTTTCGTAAGAAATTGAAAATATGTACTTCGATTCAGATTTTTTACTTTAAAAAAACCTTTTCTATTTATTACGGCGTATCAAATACTCAGGAAAGAATGCTTTTTTAGATTTGATAGTTTTTCTTTGAAATGAACGCATCATTTTCAAAAAAAAATTTAGTCTCTAAACATTAAGAAAAAGATGTGATAGTTGCAATGATTTCAATGAAAAGTCTGTTTTTTTATTGTTATAAGAAAATGAAGGAATGAATAAGTAATTACCTTTTATGGGAATGACATATCAAAATTGTTTTTTGTTTCATTTCAATCGCAACAAGTTTCTTTCTTTTTTTTTTTTTTTTTCTTTTTTTTTTGTCTTATTATCCAAACTGCCGAAATCCAAAATAAAAATTATTTCTTTAGTTATATAAATTTAGTTTCATTCTGGGTGAGTAAATCGAAACATTACTATTTCTTTTAGTTTTCTTTTCATTTTGATTTGCAATCATAGAAATAGTAATTTTCTATGTCTTGAGTTTATTCGTTTTACTCCTATTTATTTCGTTTTGTCTCAAATCGGTATATCTTTTAAATTGCTTCATTAAACATAATGTGATGTCCCTTCATGCGTTGCAGAGATTTAAGAGCTGCTGATAATGTCTATCCTAGGAAGAGGGGGATCGACTGCAAATTCATAATTTCAGAATAAGTTCAGTTTTGTGAGGTACTTTTGATTTCGGTAACATAAAAAAATCAAATCTGTATGGTACCTTTTATTATACTATACAAGAAAAATGTTATGATTGAATAGTTTACAGAATTCTAAAATTCCAGCTAATTTTTTTTTACACTTCAAGTAATACTTTGATAAACAGTACAGATATGAACGTTGCACAAGGGACCATTCAAAAAAAAATTTGAATTTGAATTAAAAATCATTTTAAAAAGTATGCTATTTCATTGTCATATAAAATAGGAAAAGGAAGACCGACCATGTGAATTCGATACCGAATTCTTTGATAGATAACTTATTAAACATAATGTGTGAAGCAATGAGAGGGCTATTGGTGACGAAGCTCTTATTTTGAACCAGAGTCAAATAATGTAGAAGAGTCATGAGATGTTATCCCACTTTCCTAACTTCTTCACCATGCTAGTGTGAAGAACTTAAATGACAGATTTCATGTTCATCAAATCCACTAGTCTGCAAGTCTTCAGTAAAATCAATACTAAAGCTACAAATCATCTTAATTTTTTTTAGAATAAAAAATTACATTTTTCTTAAAACTACAGTAATTTTTCAAAAATCATGACAAAGAAAATGTATTATTTTAAGAAAGTTGCATCCCTTCTCTTTTCTTCAATATGTACATCTCTTGTTTATTTTCGAATAAACAGAGACTAAAGTGTAATAAGCATTTCGATTTATTTTCTCAAAACCTACTGCAAAACAATTTATACTGCAATACATGTATGAACTTTGCTCGATCAATATTTCAATGCTTTTGCTCTATGTAAATAATATGTTTAAAAATTGTATTTATATCAATATATCGAATATTGGAAGTCGTGTACCCTTCGTTAATAAAATTATTTAGCAATGGAACAGAAAGTGATGTTCAGTTTAATAAGTATTAGTAAAAAAAAAAGAGAAAAAGATTACTATATCGAAATTTTGTAATATAGATGAATGAATTAAGCGATAAATGAAATTATTTATTGAAAAATAGAAAAACGAAGTACTTTATTTTTTTATACTCAAGATAAATTTTAAGATTGTTTTGACTACAAACGATGAGAAATTCTGAGAAATTAACCTAATGAAATTAGGTAATATAATGAAAAAAAAATAGTATGTTTGACTTAGTCGGCAGTAAATAGTTTTCTGCATTACACGAAATATGAAGATATAATGTTAACAGTATCACAGCCAATAAAGCTGCAAATGACACTGAAGACAAAGACAAATGATCATCTCTGACTTATTTATATCTTGTTACATTTCATAACTTTTTCGAAACCAATAATATTGTAAAATATTTAAAATAACGATGCCTTCTACTGATTAATTTACCATT
Source organism: Nephila pilipes (assembly GCA_019974015.1). NCBI lineage: Eukaryota > Metazoa > Arthropoda > Arachnida > Araneae > Nephilidae > Nephila > Nephila pilipes. The sequence goes on from BMAW01121515.1 coordinate 307,525, forward strand.
TTACTTTACTTGTCCATTTCCCCACACTTAAGTTGAATCAAAGCCTTAAAGAAATTAAATACAGCTTTTAATCACCTTTTTCAATGCAATGTTTAGTTTCTTAAATAATTCTCAAAATATCGTGAGTTGCCAATGATACTTATATACTAGATTTAATATCGTAAAACTTCGATAAATTCTTCCTACGCTATTTCGTTTCGCTTAAAATCTTCGTATAACATGTTTTTCAAATTAATGTTTATTAATATTCTTGGGTGTTTTTTGTTTGTTTGTTTGTTTGTTTGAGCTCACCCACTTACCTATTTCATTCTCGTCCAAGCCTCGGTGTAATTTTTCGTTCTACCGTTTTTCTATATTCAAAATTCAAATAATATATTTAAAATGAAGAATTTTTAAAAATTATTGCTTTACAAGTCAGTATACTACGTCTTTTAATCCCTTTAATACCATCCATCTAAAACTTTTATATAAATTAGAGCTTATCCGCAGTCCATTTGGGGCATTTTTTTGCAACTTGAAATTTTTGAGAAAACAACTCAATTTATTTCTGTTAATCATATGTTTCAACAAAATAAACTTTACTTTGTTTAAAGGAATATTTAATTATAACATTGTGCATAGAAGTAACATTTAAAAGATCTACTTTAAAAGTCTTTTAATTCACTCTAAAGGAACTAAAATATAAAGAGTATGGACAAATAAACTTATTTTACAATATAATGCAAATATTTTTAAAAATATACAGACAGAAACTGATTTTTAGTTTGTGCACGTATATGCTATCCTTAGAGTTCTCAATAGTAATTACAAAATTATTTGCTGCGTATTCAAATTCTTTGAATTCAGATTAATTAAAACAGACTTTTATATAAAAGAATATGCAAAAAACTACGATTTTTAAATTTTTCCAAAGGAAATGACTCTTTCTCTCATTAATATTGACAAAAAAAAAACAGTTTTTTTCGTATCTTCGATATTAAAATACGATTTGTTCAATATCTTCTTTGAAATTAGAACCCCGAGGAAAGCAAGGTGGAGATAGATTTGCATTTCTATACAGTTAATTTCTATTGACATTTTATGCACTAATTTCAATTTCAAATGATGGTCATTTCACTCTCAATTCTGAAAGTCCTTGGAAAATGGTTATCTATCAGCTGCTCAAAGAATATCAATATAATCATATCTAATCATTGCTATATAATTTACTTTAATATATTAAGTCTGTGAATTATTTTTTTTAAACATATTCCTCTTCGAAAGAAAACTTCTAGCTAATAAAAAACAAGAAAGAAGACACGATAAAGAATAAGTTTTTGATATATCTGACCAAATTTGTGCACATATACTCTCTACATTTTAATGATTTTTAAATTAAAATTTTTGCTTCGATACCTTTATTTCGCATCGTAATATTTTCTAACTCGGTTAGCTGTTCAACTCTTTCATCAGTTGTAAATTAATTATAGGTTCAGTAAATTAGAATGCAGTAACCGATTGTTTGATTTTATAAACATAAACTATTGAAAAACTAGTAAATATTTATAGCTTAAGATTAACTTAAAGAGAATTAAATTTTTTTTGGTTCTATGAATGTTAATTTAATTGTATAATTGACTAGTTTTAATTAATATTAATTACATATTTTTTTTAAGAAAACGCCTTATATATACTAAGGTTTCAAGAAAATTATTTACAGTACATTTCTTGACAATTTTCTCAACAGGTCTGTTAATTCATAATTATTACTACCTTTAGACAACAGATCTTAAGCCAATATTTGCTCAGTTGGTATGCTTCACATGAAAATTTTTTTAAACAAGTAATTAAAAATTGTGTATCTAAATTATTTTACTACAAATTAAAAAATCTCATATTCTTATACTAAAAAAAATCTTTTTATAACAAGTAAATGATTGAAAGAGAAAAAAAAATTCCATTCTATAATTGTTGTAAGTTGAAAAAAGCTATACATTCGTTATTTTATTAAAATTCCAAAAGTATTTCGCTTCTAATTATTATTTAAGTATTAAATTTCGAAGTAAACATTTGTTGAATATATTAACAAATTCTTATTTAACTGTAATTTATAATAGCTATCAAAGACTCTTATTCTAATATAAAATGTTGGTATGCAGATAGGTAAAGAAAAGTTTTCAAATAATTACGATATAAACCAATGTTATGCTTCAAGTTTTATTATAATTCTGTAAATACATACAATTTAGATTGGGTAATTATATGTTATAGAGTCAATAAAAAGCTCTCAAACTATTGAGTCAGAAGTACATTTTCAGGTTTGACAAAGATAAATTTAAAATCGTGTTCAAAATACTAGAATGTGAAAAAAAGAAACGTTATTCACACCACCTGAAATAGCAGCACAAGTATGGTAGGAAATTTATGAACTTTTTTTACACAGTAACCAGTAGATAGAAGATTATCACCTTTCAAGTGTGCAGTGATTTCGAGGGTTTCTGACCGGATAGTTCCCATAGACAGAGAATTTATAGTGGAAGAGAATTATGACCTCAATGAAAATCATCATAATATCTTCTTAGCACGAAAACATCAGAAAAGAAAGGGGGGAGACTCAATGCATTTTTTTGTTGCTATATAGAGTAAAGAAACCATTACGATCTCTAGGGATTGATAATTGTGACGTATTAAATTACTTACTCTCTATTTAATTTATTTGATAAATTAAGAGCTGAACAAAAGGTACAAAGAAAATTCAGTGGTAATGTATTTATTTACGTTTATTCTTGGTTTAGGTGCATTTAATTGTCTTATGATGAGAAGACCATGATATAAAATGAAAAGTGTTAATGTATCTTGTGTCCAAAAAGATAAATTAACTTATAACCTGAGCTAGCTTATTATATTTATGTAAGGAAATTTAGGTTAAAACGGAACTTGTGTGTTTGCATGTGTGTGAGTGTGCATAAATTTTGGATTACGTTTCAAACTATCAAGACAACGAATCAAGTGTTTGCATCTGTATGAAAGAGTAGTTCGTTGTGGTTTAATTTATACTTTATGAAAAATGTCTTATTGGTCAATGTCAATAGTCTAAGAACAATATGGGACAGATTACCTAAAATTATATTCTTCATCTTTTAGCTGAATTATCACTCAAAAGATCATCGTATTTACGTTGTTTAAAATAAAAATTCACTGGTGTAGTTTTAAGGAGAATTTGATCTGAAGAGCCCAAAAGTTTGCAAAAATACTTCAGTGTAAAAATTACTGATGAACTTAGACTCAAACCTGAACTTCTCAAGCGTTGTAAGGAATATGCAGTAACGGATATGATATTCTATAACTAATATAATTAGTTTCATATATAGTCTGAGCAATTTTAATATTTTATTTCTTGTTTAATGGCTCAAATTAATATCTCTTGTCATAGTTTAATGAATTCATTTTCAATCTGAAGGGAAACTAATAGGATAAACAAAAGCCTTTTCCGACGCTAGACGCAATTTTTCTTCAGTGAGGCTGAATAACCTTTCTTCATTTAATCATACATTTAAAGATGCTATGTGGAGGATATATATTACATATAACATATTTGAGAAAAGGAAGAATTAAAACGTACTAATTACAAGTAAATTTTGAATAGTCAGTTGAGTCTAAAAAAATTATGACTATGACATTCATTTAACCAGAGTAAAATGTCTTAAATGGTTATGTACAAGTTATTAATATGATTTAAAAGACACATAAGGGTGCATAGGGTTCTTTAATCAGTCAAGCTAAAGCTCTTCATAAATGGTACACCAAATCAATCAGTCTATTTTTCGGTAAAGGTAAGTAAATTCTAATATTAAGAGTCTATAGAATGGTGGATTTGCAGATGATTATGAATGAATAAATTACATTAGTGTTAATCATACACACTACAAGTGAAAACTAATTCTAGCTGCGAAATTCTGCGTTAATCAACATAAAATCATCCAAGTTTGCAATATAGAATCAAATCAAGAATAAAAAAAAATTAGATAAAACACACAAATAATAACAAATGCTGCAAAAAATGTTTTGAAACATTGAGAGATTATTTGTTTATTGACTTAGCACATAGAAGCAACTCGAGAGATTTTGGTGACTGACCACTTAAATTTTGAAACTCGGTCAAGTGACGAGGACAAGACAGCTTGCTCTCTCTACTCTCCTAAGTTCTACACCATCTTAATGTGACGACTTTGAACTCCAACAAATTTACCGTGCATTAGTTCCTCTACATACAGGGTCTTTAGAGGCTACCTCATCTGCGGAAACGTTGAGAGAAATGCTCCGTATTTCTACATTTAAAATCTTACTATGATCTCATTAATAATTAATCAAGTAAAGCTATTTTAGTAGAAAATGAATTGATTTATATTCTTGTTACTATATGTACAACATTCCAAAATAGCTACTTCCATCATTCAAACAACAATTTACAACTTGTGATTCTTTTACATCAGTGTGAAAAAAATGCTTATGACAAATAAATGAAATACGTTTCATAAATATATCATTATTATTAAAAATATCCATATTTCTGAAAAGTTATAACACACAAATATCACACACAAGTAACTCTTAATAGTGGAAGTATAGTGGATCATCTATTAATAAATCATTACTTTTTGTATAAAATAATAGTAATAAATCATTAAATATTTTGTTAATAATTACTTTCAGACTGGATTGCCAATATTCATATTCCATAAACCCATTGCAGTTTGAAGCACCTTGCATTCTTTGACCTTTCCGATAGCTTAAATATTCACAATTAATGTGATCTAGACAAGTAAATTTCATTAATTTAATTTATTAAAGTACTAACTATATTATTTCAAAACTTTGATAGTTACAGGCTCTAGATTTTTATTCAAATTAATTATTATTTGAATACTTAATGCTTATTCAAAATGAATAAAAACGTTATAACCCCTCTAATACAATCATACCTTAAAGATTATTATTCTATTCAAAAGTTCACAGACATGACAGAATGAAAGTCACTGAAATCAGAAAATTCCATTCAAAAATGGAGCTTAAGTTTTAAATCAAAAGTTATTTTTTAATTAAAGAATATTTGAAAGAAATTCCGATTGTTCCCCTACGTAGACTCAATGTTTTTTATTCTTTTATTTATTTCTCCCTCAGGCTAGGAAAAAGCGAAAAGAAAGGAACAAAAAAGGGGGAAAGAAAAGCTATTAAAATGAATTTCAGATACTAGATTGCCAGAAGCTGAAGACACCTTTGTGTTACTCACAGTAATGAATATAACCCTGAAGGTAAGGAACACTCTAGTTTTCAAAATTAATTGAGCGTATTGTGTTTATAAAAATTGCAACCTCACCGTCTAAATTTTAATTAGGAGCAAACTGAAGTAAAGTACTTTGAAGAAACTCCTTTCTAGTTTTGAGGCTTTGATATTGATCGAAAAGGTTCGCATGATTTTGGATGGATGAAATTTCTTGTTGAATTAATAAGTCCCTCTTGTACATCATCTTGTTATACAAGAATAATTTAGATCTTTCGAGAAGGTAATAAAGTTGTTTATCTTAAAAGTTATAGAAACAATCCGTTCTGTTACTTAGTTATGGTCATGTTATTTGACTTTAAAATTTTGGAAATTTTCCAGAGTACTCACTTTTCATCGAGCTGAAGTTTTCTCTATTCTTTATTAACCGATTTTTATCAATGAATTTTATATTTCTATTTGTTTTAGAAAGGAGCCATTTGCAAAGTTGAATTTCCTTTGCTGATTTTATTTTACCTTCGGAAGAATAGAGAAATTTTAAATAAAGATGACCAAAAAATTTCTAAAATCTAAAATTTAAAATTTTCAAAATCAATACATACAAGAAAATGCTTCTTTCATTTTGTCATTTAAAAATAAATTACATATGATCAAATTATTTCAAACTGAATAATTTTATAAATGAAACTTCTCTCATAAACAACAGTTTTGACTTACATAAATTTTTGGAGATGCTTAAAGAATCAATCTCTGTATCATTCTGTCAATGGAAAAAATTGGTTTGTATGTATTTAAAATAAGTCTAAAAATAAAACACATGTCGATAATTTTATTTCTAAATTAAGCATACTTACACTGGAAACGAAAGAATCTAATGAATACATACATTGTATTAATATGCGAATAATTTTCTTTTAAAAATCATTTATTTTCTTCACATATTTATAAGCAATCAAATCAGATCCCCAAAGTTATAAGAACACATGAAAAATTCACAAAATTATTAACTATATCAAAAGCTAAGAACATGTTTTCATTAAAGCTTGAAGTTTTGAAAAAAAAATTTAAGTCTGCTGAAATATATATTCATTCCTCATATAATGAGAAATACATTCACGTTTTAAGTGTTTAATGTTATCTTACAACGGAGTTGGTATTACAATCGGTTGATGCCTTTTGTAAAAATAAACTTTTTCTTTTATCTGTATTAGTTTCACAAATTGATATCAATATATAACCCATACTCTTAAGACATGCGTCTAAAACGAAAAGTACATTTTCAGCAATTTTTCAATACATTCTTCCATTTTCGGTAAAAATGCATTGAAAATGGACTCATGCACCCAACAAAAATTTTCACTGAAAATTTATGGCTTGTATCGAACGAAATCCTGATAAATATTAGTAAAATTAGTTCCATATTTTATTTTCCATATTTTTTTATTTTTAACAAAATAATAGCCTTAGAATACTTTTAATACCGTACATATTAGGTCTCTAAAGTAATCCATTTCAAGCCTTGCAAAGGGAAGAAATAAAATTTACACACACACATTTTTATATATATATTTGTAAGCAACATCATATAAAAAACAGATTGTAAACTCTAAAAAACTATTAAAAATTACTTTGAACAAAATACTACTTAATTAGAAGAAAAAACAAAAAGTTGTCAGGATAACTTAAAACCAAATTACAAATATTATCAAAAATAAAAAAAAATCTAATCAAAATAAGCCAAACATTTAGTTAAATACAAGAAACAAAACAATAATTTAACACAACCAAAAACCATTAATAATTTTTATACTGTTTAAAACTCAAACAACATTAAAATCATAGAAAATTGAGAGAAAAACAGTAAGAACAAGTAATGGAGTTGAAGTAATTGATACTGTTTTATATTTTGAAATAGAATAATGCGTGTTTACAACCTTATTACGGATCCTACCACAGCATATCAGTGAATTATAATATAAAAAGTTGGTATGACACTAAAAATTAAGGAGAAATACATAAACAAATGAAAATTTCAACCAAAGAAAAAAGAAAACGTACAAGTCAAACTCAGAAAAAAATGTAAGAAGTCATACAAAAAAATTGTCTTGCCATTTATTGAAAAAATAAACTAATAAAAATATTTCTCTTAAAAACATATAAACATTTGTAAAAAATAATTATATATATATATATATTAAATTAAAAATTTAGGAGTTAAAAATATGTGAGGAAAATTTATTATATTCGAAGTATAACTTATTTTCTTATATAAAGCTTTGATTCTATTGGTGATTTCTCTATCACTATTAGTAGTATTAATAAATCCCTTATTATTAATAAGTCTTAAAGGCAAAATAAAATAAAGTTTCTTGCAAATAATATCATTGTTTACACATAACACATCGATCAATAACTCCCGAGTCTAACATTGAAAACAACATTTTTTTTGCAAAAATTTTTTTTATTCATCAACATAACACCTTTTGTTAATCACCTTTTAGGGTGATACAATCGTTCCAACGCTTTTCCAAATCTTTTTTTTTTTTTTTTTTTTTT
>BMAW01121515.1:320340-377568 GCA_019974015.1 Nephila pilipes
AATTTTTTTAAAATTTTTAAGCATTTTTTAATTTTTTGAATTTTTGTTCATTTTATCTGATTTATAAGATTATATATATTTATTTAGTGCTTCCGGTTACGGGACACCTCTATTTAAAGGGGGAAATATCTGATCTGGTATGCGTCTTTTATTAGGAGGTACTAATGTGTGTATATTTATATTTTGAAAAGTCCTATATTGTCAGATATTGTAGCTTTCAATATTTTTTGAACTCTAATCTTCTCTTCAGTTTCGATCCCATAACATAGCCAATAACTCAACTTTTCCTTCAAAATTAATATGGATAATCTTCGTGTTTTTTCAGTCAAGCCCTAAATATCTCTATTAGTTGAATTATTTTCAGAAAATGGATAAAATTCAATTTTCAGTGATTTCCTCTTAAGACTTCATTGATAATAATGATCCTATAAAAATATGATGTAGAAATTCTTTTTTTCTTTTTAAATGTTTTAGGATATCAAAATGGTCTGAATATTTAATATCTTAGCAATATGAATTTTCTTGCATCACAAATTTTTAAAAAAATGGTTTTTCTATTTTTTTTCTTTTTTATGATGATTTGAGAAGTTAATCATATTATCAATTCCTTTGTGCTCATTCACATTACTCACTTACCATATTTTTAGCAACTTACAGAAACATTTGAAGAACGTGACAAAAAAATCGTAAGAATTCAACTAACAATGGAGGAAAACATTCATCTATATATTACCTTACAAGAGTAAGGCAACAATAATGTTAAAAAAAATTACTTTACAGACACATTTCGCTACTGGTAGAAGGGTTGTTTATAAAGTTTAATTCGGGATTCTTTACACTTTACTACATTTCTAACGTAAAAAAGGCGTTTTTCCAATTAAATTCGTTCATCTTCTGGATAAAATATATATGATATTTAAACTGAAATCTAGCACCAGCCTAATCTAAAGCGATCCACTTCGCTATCTCAAAACGATCAAAGTTTTGATCACTTCATCTTCAACCCCCTTATCGAATCTTGTAAGAATCAACTTTTTCAAGGATCCCAAATGTATGAGACTGTAATGGTGCTAACAATCTTCTTGGTACCTTGAATGAACTTTAATTATGGACGAGATCGGGAAGAATCACCAGAACCTGCCTGCACTTATCTGGGAAGAACATGAAACCTCTTCTTCACTAAAATTACGCTTATTCTCTGAAAATGACCCTGACGTAAATCAGGGTAACCCAGACCTCCACCCTAATTACTTTTCCATCAGGCTTCGCTTTTGAGTTCCAAGGGTTACAAATGACACTAGAAGAGGAAAAAATGCTAGTTTGGTCGCCAATCTTTCGCCAAGTATTTTTTTTACTCTACCACCTATACCGAAACAAGAACAATGATAAAAGCCTTTTATTTTGTTAATTACGGTGGTGATTTATGGAAGCTCGGAAGGGCTAATCAACAAGTACTTTGTATGAATGAAAATTGTGCTTGACACTCTTCAGGTCGCAGGTTGTGATTTTTATTAACGGTGGCATAGGTGATCATTAATCTTTCATTACTGTAGGAAAATATTATGATTGCTTCTAAATTAATCATATCTATCAAAAAAAAAATTTAACATCCGAAAAAGCAGAAAAACTGCATTTCTTTTAAACACCGTGAAGAATAAAATGTATTATAAGTTTAAAAGAATGAACAACGTTTTTTAGATTGATAAAAGATTTGTTCCAGTCAAATATTTTAGAAATTGAAATTTATTATAAACACTTCTTTTGAAAATAATTTATGTTATAAAAAACGAAAAGTAAATGAATTCAGTGATTATGTGGTTTTGGGGTCTTTTTGATATAGATCTCCATGAAATTTTACTATATAAAAACTGTCTTGAAATCAGAGTTTTCAGAAATAAATTTAAAAAAATGTTTAAGTATCTATAATAATGCAAAGTAAAAAATATAAAACCTGTCAAGGATATATAGGTATGGTGACACAGGAAGAGATACAAAATGGTTAAAAAGGCGGCAAATAAGTACAACTAAACATTTGGTATTCAGTATTCATGTCAATTCGGATTAACAAATTAAATTACATTCTGTATCAATATCAGTTGCGTAAGTACCCAATACTTATACAGTCTCATTATCTGAAACGATCTTTTGAAGAAGTTGAGTCTGTGTTGTATATGTGTTAGAAATATTTAAAGGTTATTAATCCTATTATTGGTCTTCCTTGTCCATACATTATATTAATTTTTTAATTACTCAATTGAAGATCTAAAATTTACCAACTGAAAATTGAAAACACGATTCTAGCGATTTGTAAAGGAATTTTTAAATGTTCTGTCACAATCAAAAATCATAATGAGTAAACCATTTTCACGGATGTTTAAAACAAAGTAAATATAATACATTTTTGCATCCAAAATATAATGAAAATTAAATCAAATGGAAATCAAAAATATAATCTTAATTTCAGTAAATTGTAATATCACAGAATTGCTATTATTTGCTTATTATTAAAATTTTTCTTAGTAGTTAGAATCAATATTCAGAATACAAGCATTTTACTTTATTTATCAAATCAGTAGTAATAATCATTATTCATAGGCAATACCTTACATTTTGAACTTGAATACGGGAAATTGAGCCTGCGCAGAGCGTGTATCTTTATGAAATATCGATCTTTATGAAAGTTCTGATTTATTCATTATACGCTTACTAACTTGATTTTTTGCTTAGGTAACTTCTTACTAGAAGCGCGTAAGGGTTTTAATAAATAAAAGTTTTAATAAATAAATAAAGTTTTAATTGTTATAAATGTACAAAAAATAAATGAAATATCTGAATAAAATTTATTCTGCTAATTATTTGTTTCTAATTTATATAATGTTGTAAATAACTGTTATTAATTTTTTTAGGAAGTCGTAGATTGAAGTAACCCGCAGTATGGAGATTGCAGATTCCAGAAATCTGCTGAGTTCTACAATGACGGTCTTGGAATAGTTGAGAAACGCAAGGTGAAATGTACAAACCTAGATGGTGATTATACAGAGAAGTCTTGAGAATAATAAATTAAAACAAAGTTTTTATTACGATTTTATTTTTTCTGTGATAATTAAAACTTTACAATATCCCGGGATAATAAATAAGACTCCATGATATTACGGATTACTTCAGTTTATGGCTTCCTGAAACCAAATAAATTAACAATAATAGCTGTAATTTACAATATTAAGTGCATAAGGATTAATTAATATGAAAAATAAGTTTTACTTAGATATCTCGTTTATTTCTTAGTAATAATTAAGACTTTATAGAACTTCCTCGCACACAATGGACATTTAAAACTACAGTCAAATGGCAAATAACGACATGTAACAATAAAACATTCCTCTCCAAACTTCTTAACCATTTCAGGTGAGAAATTAAAATTGAATGAGATCCAGAGGAGTTGACAGCTTCCATTATTATTCGATACAAAGGATTTTGAGAGTATTAAAACTCAAAACGATGACCTGCTCATAACAGAGCTCCCTTCACAGCCCTTAGGTTATTGTTCGTTTCTTCAAAAAAAATGTTTGATGGGACAAATATTTATACTTCAAGGAACAGAATAAAAACTTAAAATTAAGCCGCTTAATATGAAATTATAGTTTATTTCAGTTTAACATTAAATCATGCTTATATAGATATAATCAAAAAATAATTTTAAAAATAACTTTTCTTTGAACCATTTAAATCGTAAATTGTTGCGAATATATTTACTCTCTAATTGCTCTCGCTGTAATTTAACTACAGATTTGAAACGAAATTTAAGATTGTCTCGGTGAGAAACGGAACAAAGCTTCACTCACTTTCAGTTCCATCACAGCCAATAGTTATTAATCTACAGATGAAATACAATCCCTTTCAAAAGTAACAGCTGGGTTGCATTCTGCTTTGTGACATGCGGTAAGAGTAGAAATTGTTTGAAGTTGCGGTCGTGTGCTGACCTGGGAAAAGTTAGTTGACAGCGTAACAGCAATAATCAATATGTGAGGAAATGTTTCAGATTCTATCTCTGTTTCGCTTTTTCCTGACTTAATTTTCACTTTTAAAAGTATTTGTAAATTTCATATGATCCTTTTTAAAAGCTGTTTTGAAAAATTATTACTTTCTCTTGCATGAAATTTATTTTGTTTTCGCAAAAAGTAATTTTTTTTTATTTAAATAGCACACAAATTATCGTATCATTCATAAATACTTGCAACATACATTTTTATTCAATCAGAATTTAAATATGAACAATTTCGTTCAAATTAAAGTAATAAAAACTACCTAGTTTTTTATATGAATTCTTATTAAAACTTACATGTACAATAAGGGAACTAAAAAATGTAAATCACATAATCAATATCAAAAATAGAATTAATATAATTTTTTTTGTTACAGAGGTTTCTTTCTTAAAGTGCCGAATTGAATGTTGAAGTAGGACAGTGGTTGAGATCACAAACTTCATGGCTAGGGATTTTCACGTCCAATTGCAGGTTCAAGTTTTTGATTCTATCAATGTATCGTAGCTCTGAATTTTGAAGGTTGCTATATTTTAAAGGGAAGTGTATCATCCGTAAGTTCGGAAGATAATTATATTCAATCTTAGAATACGGATCTTTATGTTCTCATGTGGTTAGTAGTTTAGAAGAGTGAGATACCATTCTCATATATCATCCTCATTTGATTGATTTATTGATTTTTATGTGATATTAAGAAACAAAGGGTATTATCTCCCTCGTCCTCATTACTTTACCTTCATTCAAAATTTCGATCTCCGTTGGCCTGTTGCTAATAGCTCTCTAGGGATGTAAATACGATCCAAACTACAGTAACTTGATGACAATGGAACTTAGATAATGTAGAATTTATACATAATTAAAAGACAACTCATACGAACCCCATTAAATCTATTGTGGTTCAATCTTAACTTGGGTGTAGCGTGGATACGAGGTATCAACTCAGATCTCGACATTGTCATCTAACCATTGCTGAAAATTGCACGAGTAGGTAGAAATAGGCAGTCGGAACCATTAAAAGAAACAAAGCAGTACAAAAGGCTAGTAGTAGTTGACCCCATCATGGTCGGATGATGAGATTAATAACATGATTAGGTACTCTCTCACTAAACTGCTTCAGTATGCCAAGTTAAAAGTTTTATACCTAGTTCGACACTATATAACAGTTCTCAACTATTAGCTGTTACAGACTTTAATAGAATATGAAATCATGTCAAATATTCACAATCTTTCACCCGCCTCCATTATTCTGCACAATGTATTTTAGGACATACTACTATTTAGCTTGAGTAATTGCTGGTCATGCAGATTGTAACCTTAACAAGTTCACTACCACGTCTTTAGATTTAATGATAAAAATAATACACATAAAAACATAATATCCTAGAAATAACTTTTGTAAAGGTAGTGCTCTGTAAAGATTCATAATTAAGCAATTTTAAACAAGAAAGCAAAATTGTATTAATTAATGAATTAATTAATTATATTTAAATTGGAAGTTTCATAAATATTGTTGTTTTCTTAGTGTATATATTAAAGCGTATTTTTTCGTAACATTATTTATTTGAAGCATCTTATTGAATATCCTTGTGTGTAATACAATCCCACATTATCTGAGTCTTAGGAAACTTCATCGTGACCCCCTGGCTAAATCTGGTAAAAATGCGTCCTCTCTCCTTCCATTCACCAATTGATGGTTATTTGATCCACGAAGCCTGAGACTCTTCTCAGGGGACATACCACTTTTTAATGTGATATATTGCTCTTTTCATCCCTCGTGTGCGCGTATCCGAGTTCCTGATTGATCGAACTCCTCCTCTTTCTTGCTCCTGTATGCTCGATGCCTCATCCTGAATTCAGTTTTAGACAATAAACTTAACCCCTCAAATCTCGTTTCTTTTCGACAGAAACCGACTAAAATAATCATATTTTTACTGCAAGCTATGCAATATAGGAATATTTCTTGTTATGGGAACTAGTATGTTTTTTAGATTTTTGAAAAGCAAATGTTACCCTAAGCATTTCTTTCCTGATTATATAGACACACAATCAAGAACTATACAGCAAACAACCAAATTTAAACTCGATGTAATATTTTTAAGATTTATAAAAAATTACTTTAAAAGTAAAATGAATAATATTTCGTAATGATATAACATAAAGCATGGTACTGTACAACCCAATGAATCATTTTTCTAGTAAATAATATTTATGCTTCCATCTTTTCTTTGTTTTGTATGTTTCTTTCTTTTCACAAATGTATCCATTCTTGAGTATAAGTCTCAATGGGTTTGTTCATATGTAGAGCATAATGCTCATTCAGTATAGTGTGAATATTAATGCAAGATATCAAGAGTCACTTGATGGGAAGAAAGAGGTTTTCTTTCAATTAAGTTTATTTACATTCTGAGAGTCAATCATACATTTGCAGAAGTATTTACAAAGTTTATGTTCATCTATGGTGGGTTTTTAAACAGCCCACACTTTCATTTTCTACTTTAGTGGTCAGGAGAACTAAAATTTCCGGGTCAACCCAAAGTCCACCTTGCGTGGGCAAGATCAAATCAGAATATTTTTTCTATTAGCCCATACGCTCTCAAACTCATTCAATTCTGGTATCCTCAAATAAATTATTTCTATTTTAGAGCCCATATGCATAACTATCTTAGCAAAGCAAATAGTGAAGCTTATCCTTGAGTCTTAGCTAAACCTGAACAAATTTGGCAGTTACTAGTAACTAATAGTTCTTGGTTTGAGAGATTTAAAGGGTTTAATCCCTAATTTCCATAAGCACATAATTCAATTATTATACAAAAAAAATACACGTATCTAGGTTTGTAAGTTAGATATATTAGATATTAGATTTATAAATATATTTTTTGTGTAACATCGTACTGGAAAGCACTCTACTTTTGAATGTCATTTAAAAAGTAAAGCAGATTTAGCATTTTAGCTAAATTGTTGATATTTAAAGTTCACAATCGAATCTTATAAATAACATTCGCAAAACAAAGCAATATGGTAAAAAACGCAAATTAAATTCATATTTAAGTTTTTCTTAAGTCTTTTCACTGTTCCAAGACTTAAAACTTATTTAACACTGTTAGTTACTAATATTAAATAAATAAAAGGCGATTTTCTTCTTTAAATATGGCTATCATGCGAATACGATGAATAATCATATGAAACTCTCTTCAACAGCATAAAGATTTTTGGTAAGTTAGCACGCAATTTTCCAACTATTTGTGTAAAAAAATGTAAACAATATGAATAGAAATGGAAAATATTTTAAATTATTCAAGTTTAAGCAACTGCCTTGATTCTAAAAGTAATTGGAGGTTGACTATAAAAGGAATGTTTCTTGTAAGTATTAAGCCTCTTTCTATAAAAAATATTGAACTTAAATATTTCGTTGGGGTTAATTAACTATGGGAAGTAACTTAAAATTTCCACATACGCTATAAATTAAATTTAGATATGCTTAATATCCTTACAACAAAGGACGAAGTACCATCCCTCTTCATGAGACTTAAGAGTATGATTCCTCTTTCCTTACTTTATCAAAGACTACTTCAACCATTAACAACATTCTTTTTATCCCAAGTAATTTTTCTTTTAATAAGGATGTAAGGCTGTAGCAAATCTAGAACCTAAAACAGCTATGATAAAGTAGCGACCTGCTCAAAGCGTGGAATTCATGCTCCAAGTAGTCTGATGTGTATTTACTTCAACGGGGGAAAAGTAGCAATCCATCATCTCACTATATTCTTTCCACAAGGTATGTCAGCAATTCCTCCCAACCTAACACCTTCATACTAGAAGAAAATTACTTCCTCGAAAAACGCGGCGATAACTCCTGTTCAATCTTCATTCTATTCACTCACAACACTTCTATAAATACACTGTTTCTAGCAGGTTTGATGATTTTTTTAGCAATGCGTTAAAGATTTAGATTCACGGCTAGGAAGTTGTAATTTTCAGTAGAATGTAAAAAGACTTTCGAAATTCGTTGGACTTTTATGAATCATGGCTTAGAAATTTAAAAAGTATTTTGAATGCATAAGGCTCTAAATTACATTTTGGTTTTCTCTAAAGTTCACACATACATATATGCTTTTTTAAATGTTTTCTATCACCCTTTAAATGTTTGCCCATGAGTTTCGAAACACCCTGTATGTCATACGAGTAATGAAACCACAGGCAGATTTCAAGATTTTTTAGGCCATGGTCTTCTCCTGATTACTGTTCTTCGCTATGCCTCCTGAAATCCACGGTAAAAAGGACAATGTGTAAGAAACCTCACACTTTATACTTCCCCTTACAGTGCCATCTAGCGTTTAACCGCTTGCTTTCTGCCAATGCATTGCATGGTGAAAGTATTGCTTGTTTAGACGTTTTCTATCACCCATATATTTCTCTCTCTCTCTTAATTATTTTTCTCCAGCTTAGAAAAATGAAATTTGTCGTGACTGAAGACTACAATTTGCCAACAGCCCCAGCTTCCAAGAAACTCACAAAAAGATATGTATTCCACCATTTTTAGCTCTCTGTATCTCTCTATCTATCTCTTTATTGTTTTGAAATAATAATAAAAAGGTAATTTAAGTATTGTTAGTTCAGGTACGTCTATTAAGAAAAAGTTGAATTTAATATTAATATTTAATAAATTGGTATTCAACCAAACACATCATAACAGAATGAGCCATGTTTATTCTAATAAATAGAAAAGTATTTAATTAAAAGTAAATTGATTTGACACTTTTTCTATGGAAAATAGCTAAAATGAAAAGTAGACGAAATCTATTTTTCGTTGGATATGTATATATATAATAAATCATTTCACACATTATAGGCAGCCAGTAGGAAATATATTTTTAGTCTCTCCCTTTTCAAAATGCCTGTATTTTTTATGTTTTAAGAATCATGTGTTAGAAATTATAAATCTAATAAATTTCTTATAAGGATGATTAATTTCATGACAGGGCTAAAACTAATCAACTTCTTTCTGCATTTTTGCTATGTTGTGTACGATGCGTCTATTTCAGTCATTCCTTTTTATCCACTGTTTAATAAGAAAATTTTCTTCTAATTACTCCAAAAATGTTTAATATATTAAATATTAATGTACATTATTTTTCATAATTGATATAATCATTGATTGTAACATTAAACTTCTTTATAGCACTACTTATAATTAAATTATTAATTACAAGAGAAGTTTAATGTTTACTTTCTTGATTATTTAAAAAAAAAATACCGTTTATCGTTTAGTTAACGTGATTATACAAATAAAAACAGTGAGTTTTTAATAAATTAAAACTCTTGTCTACTAGCGATTTAAAATTCGTGAATATAATGTTAACGCTATTGAGTTTCTACACTCCTTCTAATTCAAGATTATTTGAATACAACAAAATGCACCTGAAAATGCAAAAATAAATAAAGATTTCCATAGAATTAATTTTTTTTCTCTAATTTTTGAAGAAAATATATTTAAATATTTTTAAAAACCTAATTCCTACAAATGAAAAAAATTCGGTAAAATACTAGTAGGCATGGGCATACTTTCTTAAATATTGAGGGGAAAAAAACACAATTTCAAGATAAATTTACTATTCATTTTTTTTCTTTTCAGCAATTTTTTCGCATTTCAACGAATTCAATTATATAAATTTGAGGTGGAAAGTAAAAATTCTATTTGATTAATATTTCGTTCATGAATTATAATTGACTGTCATGAAGCTTAGTCGCAGAAGCTTAAAAGAGCAAATGAAGTTGATAGAATATCGTCTTTTTGCTTACCAAATGTTCTGTCTTTTAAGATAAGACAAATTGTCCAATTCTACGTGATAAAAATCTCGAAATATTATTTTTATTTTTCCTGGAAACGATGAATGAGCGAAAAGAAATTAAATTTTCCATCTCTATTCTTAGAAATAGCATCTAAATACGTAAACAAAGTAATATTATCATTAGTGTAATTATCTTCCGATTTATTTTAATGCCTAATTATAATCGAATAACTGCACTCAACGAGAGACCGCTTTGTGATTAAAACATTAAAATATGCTATTGATCTTTTTCTCGAAACTCGGTGATGTGCAATAGTTGATTAAATCGTACCACTTTCACTTCACGCATCACAATCACACTATTTTACAAGTCATTTACTTCTCAATATGAAATCGTGATAAAAATGTTTCTACTGACGACAATTTCATGATACCCGCACTTTCCAAAGTAACGGGAAGAATCTTAGAAGCTTAATCGAAAGTCAAATATTCCACTTCCGATTAAGAAATCAATTTCCTTGAATCCTTTAAGTGTTTGGTTGCGTTATTATCATCTCAAGTGAGGAGTGTTATGACACTCTAAAAGCGTTACACTTTAATGAAGTTTACAACTGTTAAATATTTCAGTCATTCACTTTCACGATCACGCTCGTGTAAGGTTCGAGAGAAAATAACTCAACTTTTATGGTTTCATGGTTAAGTTGAGAATGAAGCAACACACTTTGAAATTTTGGAGTATTAACAATTTGATAGTGGTTAAGATAAAAGATAATGTATAAAAAGAAACTATTAAATATTCAAAACTTTACCTAATTTCGTGTTGTTTCATTTCTTTTTCAAATGCATTACAATGATTCATTGATTTTATTAACGTCGCACTAGAAGCAAAACGAGGACTATTGGTGACGGACCTCGTAATTTTGAACCTCGGTCAAGTGACTTGAATAGCACTTGAGCTGCCACCTCCCTCTACTAACTTCCACACCACTTAAAACGGGAGGATTTTGGAGCCTCGACGAATTTAACGTGCATCAGCCTCCGCTACACGGCGGGTCTTTTGCATCATAAAGGCTTGAACCCATGAATCGATGAAAACCTTCAGCCGCGAATCTGTGACTACGACCACTAGGCTACCACGACCACATATTACATTACACCACAGTTGTTCTTAGAAAGAAACTTAATCTTTCGTACCTAACTTATGTCATCAATATATTTTAACTATACTTAAATTATATATATATATATATATATATATATATATATATATATAATTACTCTTTCTTTATCTCTCTCTTTCTGTATATATGTATGTACTGTCACAGATCGTACCAATAATTTAAGGTATCAGGCTGTAGAAACACAGCGAAAACATAATTATGAAAATTATATTGAAATTTTTCCTTGTTAGAGGGAAAAAAGTTAAAGTTATATAAATATATTTAATTCATTCAAAACTCAAAGAAATAAATGCAAATGCTTTTCGTTTCAAGACCCTAATCTTATTTACGCATGATATATTAATAGATTTTTATGAAAAAAAATACATACAAAAAGACAAAGAGTAAAAATTTAAGATATTTCTACTAGCAAAATCATAATCATTTCCCAAGATATCGCAAAAAATACCATTTAACAGTCGAATCTGAAATTTTAAAGTAACATTGCATCCACTGAAACTCTGACTATAAAGTAAACTATTTCTTATGATAAAATACTAAAAATTTAAGATGCCTGCACAAATAAATGTTTTTAAATCTCCATTGCATTAATAAATTATTAAGCTTAAAGTAGTGTTTTTAAGCATCTCTGCTTAGATTTTATATGTATATAAATCGTCATCGGCCAATACATAGAGAGTAAGACATTTAATCTAGTATTTAACGGAGAATTATTTTTCACAGATATTCAAATTGTGTACTTTGATTGAAAAATTTAAAATAAAAGTAGTTTTTTTGTAATAATGTAACTATAAACACTGAATAAAATTTTTAAATCTCAATTAAATTTCATTTGAATCATAAAATAGGACGCTATGCATTCTAATTTACTAAAATATGCGCAACTATAGTAATTTTTGAAGAAAACATTATATTTTACTTAAAGTTCATTTTGAAGTACGCAATTTTTAATAATTTGAATGTAAGTTTAAAGCCAAGCATAAAATTTCTGATCTTACTTTCTACACTTAAAATAAAATAGTTTTCAGTTTTTGAATCTCTGTTTACAATTCTTTATATCATTGAATTTCTTAAAATCCAATTGTGGAAGTAATACAAGCTTCGAATTTCAATCCGACTTCCTAAAAAATAAGCATCTTATATTCTTACAGATGTCTCTGACGTTATATGTAGTAGAATACAAAGAATGCAAACTGCCAGAAGTGTATAGAATTGGCAATTGCTTAATCTTAAACAACTTTGATAGAGCAGGTGTTCTTATACAACAAAATATCACTCACAAAGTTTTAGAACATCTGCGTCTCAATAAAAGCAAAACAATTCCAGAAACACATCATTCTGTTTTCGTAAACTGTAGATAAATAAGCATCTGATAATACAAAAAATATTGGGCTTGGCTAAGTTCCACAAATTTTTCAATCCCAATGAAAAAGCAATGGTTCCAAGAATATTAAATTAAATCCTAGTATATCCAAAAGTTAAATATTTTAATTCAGAATAAGGTGAATCCATTAAGAATGAATAGTGTCATAATGTCTAGAGATAATAATACATTATTCTATTCATGCCTCCATAATAGAGCAGGAGGTCTAATTTTCAGTGTCACACCATCCCCCAGCGTGCGATACGTCAAACCATGACGTATAGAATGATCGATTAAGGGATTGGTGCTGAACCCTCCGCTGTGACGTTCGATCCTTCAATTATGAAAGATAAGTTCTCTCCGTGTAAATAGTCCGACAACGTTCTTATTGGATCTAAATGAACTTATCTCTGCGGCAAAATAAGCATTAAGACAAACCCTGGATTTACCATCCGGGATTATTAGTCTTTTTTTTTTATATAGGAAAAGGGTATTGCGTGGCTTTACAGTAAAAAAAAAATTTCTTCATTAATAACAAAAACTTATGTTTACTTTAATCATCAGCATTTTGAATCCCGTGATTTAGTGGTTTGAATTACTTAATTTTAAGATTACTTTGCGTAATTCGAGAATGTTTTAATGCATCTACAGGGGGTGGACAAAAATATGGAAACACCTTGTAAAATGCATGTTTGAAAAGAAAGATTGATTTTAATGAAATATGTAGGTGGCGCTGGCGTTTTTGACTACTAACGCCACCTATACAACTTCGTAAATGTGCTAAACAGTTCAGTTGTTGTCGGAGTACTGTTATGTGAGGTTGTCATTGCATTATGTCAGAATTAACAGACTTCGAACGTGGGCAAATTGTTGGAGCACGTATGGTAGGTGCTTCGGTAAGCAAGGTAGCCGAGGTGTTTAGTGTTTCAAGAGGTACTGTATCGAAGATTTATTCCGCATATTTGAAAAGCGGAAAAACATCATCTGCTAAATCACAGCGCGGACGAAAGTGTGTGCTGAGTGATCGTGACAGACGATCATTAAGGGCAATTGTGACGAAAAATAAGAAGACCACAGCTGCAAAAGTTACTGCTGAAATGAATGTTGTGTTACAGCACCCTGTGAGTACCAAAACAATTAGAAGGGAGCTTCATAAACAGGGAAATTCTGGCCGTGCTGCAATTGAGAAGCCACTCATCAGTGATGCTAATGCCCGTAACAGGAAAAGGTGGTGTTTAAGTCATAAAGCCTGGACTATAGGGCAGTGGAAGCGTGTAATATGGTCTGACGAGTCTTCTTTCACATTGTTTCCCACTTCTGGCCGAGTTTACATCTGGAGAACGCCATCTCAAGCCTATAATACAGACTGCTTGTTGCCAAGAGTGAAACATGGCGGGGGTTCTGTTATGGTTTGGGCAGCCATATCGTGGTTCTCTGCTGGCCCCATGATAACTGTGTCAGGGCACATGACTGCCAAGACTTATGTGAACATTTTGGCAGATCAAGTTCATCCCATGGTACAAACTTTGTTCCCCGATGGTGATGGTGTCTTCCAAGACGACAAAGCCCCTGTTCACACAGCTCACATTGTCTAGGACTGGTTTTCTGAGCACGAGGAGGATTTGTCCCATCTCCCCTGGCCACCACAGTCACCAGACCTGAATATTATCGAACCTTTGTGGTCTACATTGGAACGGAAAGTGCGTTCTCGTTATCCCCCGCCAACATCGTTATCTGAACTTGCCACCGTTTTGCAGGAAGAATGGTATAATATTCCCTTGGCACACATACAGGAACTGTATTTATCCATTCCGAGAAGACTGCAAGCTGTTTTGGATGCCAACGGGTTTCCTACACCATATTAAGTAAAGAAACATGTTTTTTAAAAAGTGTTTCCATATTTTTGTCCAACCCCTGTATGTTCAATAACAAAATAATATTTCCTTAAAATTAAACAACTCATTTTTCAACTGATAAAATGCCTACATTTGATAGAATAATTAATTGAATTAAATCATTTATTTGATTTTGCACTAATATACAAACAGAACATTTTAAAATAGAAGTTAAAAGGCCAAAGTTATTTAATCTATCGATAATTATTTCTTAAAAATTTATTCTATTGAAAGAAAAAAAAAATATTTCTGAACACCGTGAAATTTTTATTTTAATAATATACTCAACTTACCTTTGAGGATTAAATTGAACTGTGGATATTTTTGCATATTTAAAATAACAGATTTTAAACAAACTGGATATTAAAAATGTTTTTATGTTATTGAGGAAATAAATATAAATACTAATTGTGTGTGTGTATGTGTGATATTTGTTTTTCCTTAAATGTTGCTATTGAAATGAGAGAATTCATTTAATTAATCGACTGCTAATTAAACTACACCCATTCTTTTTTTTACACGGTCTTTTTTACACGATTTTGAAGTTCACCAAGAAATTACTTTACACGAAATTTTTGTTCTAGCACGAATGCCCTCCCCCTATTTTTTTAAAATTCTAATTTTGACATTGTAATCAAAAGACGGTCAGTTTATGACTACACATGTGCGATTGACTTGGTTTACTTCATGGTTTGTTTACTTTGTATTCTGTAGTTACAGGGAATACCCCAATTTTATTATCACTTTTTTTTTATTTCGTTATACTTTTAACTTAAACACAGCATTTCAGTTTCCAAACCATACTGGAAATCCATCACGTCACTGTTTTGAGTATATTCATTAGATTAAAATAAAAAAAAAATATTGTTTTAACATGTTATTATGTTAAAATATATCCTTAAAATCACAATTTCTGTCATACATATTTTTTTTTTACTATTTTTTATGCATTTTTTCATTTTGATAATTCAAGTCGATAATGACGAAGTCGAAGGTGAAGTTCAGCTATTAACGGCTCATTTAATTCGAGAGGACTTAAAATCTGCCACAAGTATAGAACAACATTTTCTTATGATTTTTACATGAAGCGTACCTTAACATTTCAACGTAATCTTAAGTTTTGTGTAGCAGGATATCAAGAATTATGTAAGCAACGTAAGAAACAAAAAACAAAAACAGCCGCTAATAATAAACACTGTAACAACAAACAAAACCAACAAAAACCGTTAATAACGAACGGAATTCTTCATTTGAATCAAAGCCGACAGATGTGCTTAACATCTAACACATCTACTGATGATAGTATTTTTTATCCAGTTGATAATAAATGTGCACACTTGTTATCAAATAGAGATGAATAGTTGTTAGTAGTTTTATTCCTAATTTCAATTTAAATTTTTATATGTTGTATGTATCTATAGATTGAATTTTCGCTGTTCACTAATTTTAATTTTTTTGTAATAAAAATGAATTATTTTTGTTTTATAAATATGTTATATGGATTTCTTTATTACTTTTATTTGCATGGTTTTTTGGGAAAATATTTAGTGTTTTCATCTTACACGACTTTTTAAAGTTGCGGAACATATTCTCAAATTTACCATAACTCGCACATATTTTTTACTCAATTTTTTTACACAGTTTCCTGAGGAACTTATCTACCGTGTAAAAAAAGAGTTTAATGTACTTTGATTTTTAAATTTCATACCTCTTAAAGATTTAATAATTTTAATATGCTATACATTTCTATACCTAATCCCTTTTTTGTGCAGACTTGTATTTTAGCTATTTGGAATGTATGGGGATACTTGTTTGATATAACGAATATGAACAATATTTTGATTCTTTGCTTATTCTGCAGAATTCTTTCCTCTTCTATATTTTAAGAACTGTAAGCAATGTAAACTTATTTAAGTATATATCAATGGATGAATCCAAAACAAATGAATTCCAGTTTATTTAAAGAAGTGAAAAAATACAAAGACTTTGGGAAAGTTTTTAAACAAAGAAAATCCAAAGCAGAAAGCATTTAGAAAGTGGAATAATTTTCATCTAATTTACATGAAAACATTTTCTAGGTACCTTAAAGGACAGATAGTGGACAAAGAAGATTCGAAAATTTGTTATACATTTATACCCGATTTGAAAAAGGAAAAGCCTTCATAACATAAGCATTTCTAAAAAAAATTATGCAAAATAGTTTTGCAAATAACTAGCAGTGTTTTCTTAATCAGAAAATATAAAAGAAGCTTACACTTTCAAAAAAAGCTGAATCTATAGTCTGTTTTCTTTGTGTAAATTTTAGTGAATATTATTATTATAGTGATTAATACCTTCATTTGCATTTTTCATTGCAAAGTGTTTCTTCCATTGTTCTAAAATATTAACAAGTGCAGAATTATTTTCCCTTGGAAAAAATCGAAATATCTATTTTCTCTATAAGACAAACAACGAAGTCTTATAAATTTCATTTATTAGAATACTTCACCTCCATGAGTAGCAAATTTCATCACATTCGGGATGTTTTACTATTTATTTGTGCCATCAAGGATATAAACAACTTTGCTGCAAGAACATTGAATTAAAGCGTTGTATTTTTAATGAAAGAAACATAGCTTAATATTGTTTATTTTGGGAGGAAATGAGGTACGTAAAATATAATATAAAATGTTAACTTTGGTTTTTTGCACATTATAGTTAAAAATAAAAAATTAATTAGGACTAAAACAGTTGCTAGGATTAAATAATTTAATTTTAATTAGAATTCAAAATCACATAATTGGAATAAAAACAGCCATTTTTAGCTCATTTAAAAATTAAAATTTTGCTAAATTAAATATTAAATGATTTTTCAGAGTAATTTTATAGAATTTATAAAGGTGAATTATTACTTTCGCTTATCCCAATATGCACTTAGTCTCTAAAAGGTTCACGTACTGATCACTACTCTATGCAAATTAATATTTTCTTTAAGAGTTTCTTATCTCTCCTTTCATTTTTAATAAATCACGAATGTAATTTTCTAATTGTCCTTAAAACTAGAAATCCATAAAAGGTATTAATAAATTCATTATGAAGTTCCCTCTTTTTTTTTAAAAAAAAAATACATATATATATATATATTCTAACTGAAAATATTCATTATTTTTACAAATGAATTTAAAAAATGAAATTGTGTTAAGAAACTCATGAAAATGCTCATCTTTACAGCAGATAAAGTTAAAAATGTTGTATCTGCTTTATAAACACAGAAGTGAAAGGAAGTAAGGAGGTGTGAGAAAAATAAATTTGAAAAATAAATTAAAATAAATTTGAAAAAAAGCATCCGGTGGGAATATACTTACGGCTTCCAATCATCATTGAAGCATTCCAAAAACTTTGAGTGATAAGATCAGAAGTGTGGATTTGTGCAAAGGACAGACAAACACACAAATATATATATATATATTTGTTTGTCTGTAAAATTTAAAAATTGAAGAGAATTTAAAAGAGTTAGAAATAAATAAGAGTGATTTGAAGAGTGTTGTAGTAGCATTTAAAAAGATTTGCTTGAGGGTAGTGGAGAATGTTTAATACGGTATGTGTCATTCCCTCTCTCTCTCTCTCTCCTCGAATAGTCAAGGCTTCTGAAATCCTGCTTTCAATTAATATGTTAGGATTGTCGATACGGTTTTGGGCATATTATGTTCCATTTTTCAAGAAGTACATTTCCAAAAGACGATGGACAGTCCACAAAAGTATCAGTCTTGTGGCAGTGTATCGCCCCAAGAATTCACGATCGAATTAAGTCAGAAAAGCATACTTATCATGCCATACTCAGTATTGTTACCCATTCAACCATTTTCACTACAAGTCGAGATTATTGAGGTCTTGTATCATTATGATAGGAATCTCGAATTACTGTGGTGTAAGGTACAACTTAATGCCTAATTATATCGTCTACATTACTTAGTGCCGTCGAACTGACGTTCAGGCCAATATGTAAATCCATACGTTCTCTTATAATGATTCTGGCTTAGACCATCAGTGAGCCTTGTCTTTAGTGATATTTTCTCTGTTAGAAGGCGGAATTATTTAAAATGCCTTATACCCTCCATACTAGGATACATCGCGTTTCACACTCCAGGCTGAATCTAACTTGTCAGCGAACTGCACTCAACTTCAATACACGATCTTCCGAAAACCTTATAATATGCTAAGGTTAAGAAATGCACACCACTGGCTTAAGTGTATAGAGATAAACTTTATTAAGATTATTTGGGATTGGGTGGTTCGGCACTGTCTGTCATTTCGCCAATAGAAAGAGTCCTTGAAACTGTGCAGCATTGTGTGTTCTGTGTCGACGATCTGTTAGCCTCAGATATCAGTCATGAGTTACTGTGGTAGCACGTAACCGACCTTGAGCTTATAAACATCTGCCATTCCCTAACTTTATATTTTCTGAATCGAATTCACAGCTAGAAAATGACACTCCTAGCCATAAAATTACACTACTTTTCCTCTGTATTTGTCCGATTTCCATTAATTTGGTGGGTAATAGATATTGGTAAATTACTTATTATAAAATTTTCAATCATTATTTTCTCAAAAAAATTTTCAACAATTTTAAGCAATGGACAGCAAACAATTGCATTTAACTAATGAGATAGCAAAAAAAAAAGAGCTTTCGTAAAATGGCAATTTCACCATTTATATCCTTTTTCTGGTACTTGATGTCACGGGTGTTGATTTGCATATGAATTTCCGTTAACAATCAGCACCTTTATTAGTCTCAGTATTTGCATATACTTTAAAATACCACATACTAGCAATATGCGTGCATATGACAATTTATAATAACAAAATGCGCATATGTGACAATTTACCATGAAAAAATAAAGGATGAATTTAGACATTTTTTTTCTTAAATTAGAAAATTTAAGAAAACAAAGAAGTTGCCGGAAAAACTTGGAATTATTTCTTTGTACAATTTGAAAATTAAGCCAACAGTGTCACATCTTATTCTATTTTAATCACGATCTTTGTCACTGAATATACTAATGATCTATCCATACGTCAAAATATAAAATATATTTCTAGATTTTCAAAAAAAAAAATTACCAAAATTTTTTGACCTGGTTTTACATTATAAGACATAAAACTAAATTTGAGATTTTACAAATAGGGATGAAGGAAGTTTGAGGCTTAAAATAAATTTATAACACAGTTATAGCGTTGACAAAAAATGCCGTTTTATACGAAACAAAGAACTGGTACAGAAAATGAAGATCGGTTCCAAAAATTTAGGAGAAAAACATGTAATTATATTTTCATAATTAAGAGAAATATATTTATTAAAGCAATTTTCACCATAAGTATTACATAATAATATAATTTTTTGTGGGTACTTGTCTATCACAGCGGCGCCCGCCAAATTACGAATTCTAGTCTAGACGGTAAATTGCCAAAGAGCAAGATGTATTGCCAAATTTAGTTGTAAGTTCCTAAGGTTGCAGTCCTAAAGAAATTTAATGAAGTGAGTAATGTTCTAAAAGTTATGTAAATATTATTATTGAATATATAAATTAATATGGGCATATATTATTTATATGCATTACTTATTGGCTTGCGATTTATTATTAAAAGATATAAAAAGATTATTAAATAAAAATATTATAAAATAAAAAGTTTTATTTTGTTTATTGATACGTTATTTGTTTTCCTACATTTCAAGTTTGTGCTTCGCTTGCTTGGCGCTTTTTACAAGCTTGGCGACGTTGGAGCATTCTTAATTTGGTAGGCACCGCTATAATAGACAAATACCTTTTTGTGTTAGGGACACGAAATGTCTTTAAAAGTGTTTATTTCCGACAGATTTATAGTTAGTGGTTACAAATTAGTTCACAAAAATGAAAAACATAACTGCCATTTCTGAAAAAGATTGAATAATACGCAAGCGAAAACACAAAAAAAAATGCACAAAGTTTTAAAATGTATTTAATACCCCACAAACAAAATAAATTTCAAATTCTAATAAATTTCACAAACTGCATACAAACTTAGATGAAAAAATTATGTTTAATAAGATAACTTGTATAGTTAAAGGCTCTTCCCCGCAGTCTCTCGCTACATATTTGGAGAAATATTTAGAGTTTGCTCGAACTTAATTCGACCGTAAATATTAAAATTACCTCACGTTTTAAAGCTTCAATTCAGAGTTTCAACACCGATGTTAAGTCCACTGTCTTTTCTCTTTTATTAAATCATAGATATTTATTGTAAAACCACAAGATGGCTCTCTTCTCGCTTGGAATGTAAGGGAGATGTTTTTTTTTTTTTTTTTAGTAGACTGACGTATGTAAAACGTTATGGCCATTGACTCGCATATAAGTGCGCACTCTCTTGATTCCAATATAATTTGGAGATAATAAATTTTGTTTGTTTATTTAAATGGTCCAGGGTAGTGAATTGAATGAACTTTAATTGCTTATAGCAGTAACATTTTGGTCCGAAACAGAACCGACGACAGCGACCAAAGCATTTTGGACTCTTGTGTTGAATGAGCAATAGTTACAACGGTCTTTGAATTAGCGCTTTCGCTATAGTGTCTGGCTGTTATACAGGGTTTGCGAGTGGCACTAATATTATATCTTCAAATAAACCTACTTTTCATAGAGAGAAGAGCAATGTTAAAGCCCAGATCACAAAATTAGATTATTGTAAGGAAACAGAAGATACTGCGGATTTTGCTACGCATTTAACTAAGCTTGAAAAACTTCAGAAGTTCGATGGTCCCAAGACTGAGTATTTTAAATTTGCAACGGATGAAGAAATTAATGAAATTAAAGTTTTATTAACTGAGATGGACTCGATACACAAGATTTAGAAGTAAGATTTACAACCTTTCTTCATAATTGTAAAATTAGAAACGAAATTCTAGTGACAATATTCATAATGGTAATAATTTTGAAAAAAATGAAGTCCCTACAAACGTAGCAATTAAATTACTAACGATTTCCCTTCCTGTGTTTTCTAGAAAAATTGATGAACGGAGTTTATTTCAAATTCAATTTCAAAGTTTAACGAAAGATAATAAAAAACTATCAGAAAGTCAAAAATTGTACTACTTCAGAGCAACTTTAAAAGGTGAAGTTAAAAGTATTGAAACTTTTCTGATGATACATTCCAATCGTTTTTAAAGTTCTTGATGAACGTTTTGAAAACAAAATATTAATAGTTAATAATAATATTAAGAATATAATTAATCATCATAAGACTTACTCAAAAGTTGGCAAAAGATTTATGAAAATTATCTGACTGCATATCATAAAAAGAAAAATTTAGTGCCTTAACATATTAAATTATGGAATAAAATGATCAAATGTGATATTGTTAAATATTATTTTACGAAAGCTATTAATAGAAACACGTGAACACTATGAAATGTCACTTGTAACAACTGAAGTTCCAAATTTTGATGATATAATATAATTTTTCGGAAAAATATATTTTGTTTTAAGTAATATTTTTTTTTTTTTTTTTTTTGCAAAAAATGTTCATGCACTGTACAAATGTGGATAATTTCTTAACCTTGCTCTTAGAAAAAAGATATGCATTTGTTAGAAAAAATATTCTATGACTTAATTGGTTTGGTCTACAAAAAGTTGCATATTGCCCCTCGAAATTTGCATGTAGATAGAAACACCATTTATTACTTCACAAGAATGAGTTAGCATCTCGAGGTCAAAGGTCAAAAGACCTCTCCCGTTGGAAAGAAACAAACGGAGAGTTCCGAAACGAATAATGAGAAGGCGAATAGCTCAAGGAGTGTCGTTATATTTTGCGCAGGATAAAAGAAAAATAGCATTAGCAACTATAGTTATTTACATTTCTGACGAAAATGGTCACTTTCAGATGGGACGAGCAATCCTTGACAGAGGCAGCATGTGTTGTGAAACATCTAAATTTTGCAGATATGCTGGGGTTTGAAAAAAGTTAACGTTCCGATTTGGGATCTTTCTGGTTGTGAGGTAAATATAACAAAAAAAAATACATACTTGAATAACAAATGAAGACAGATCTTTTTCTGCTGGATTAGGTTTTTTTTATAGTACCAAAGTCACCCACATTTTGCCAGTGATAAAACTAGATATTTCAGACTTAGAAATTCCAGCAAATATCATATTATCTGCTCCATTATCTTTTGAGTCTGGAAAGACTGATTTATTGATAGGAGCTGAGATCTTTAAGTTACTAATGGAAGATAAAATTATCATTGATTCTCACTCATTAACATTTAGGGAAACAGTTTTTGGATACATATGTAGTGGTGCTATAGAGGACAGGCAATATTGTGGGTTACTTACTCAAGAAAATGCCATTGAAGAAACTCTGAGAAAGTTTTGGGAAAAGATTAAATAAAAGGAAGTGTTTAGTTTCAAAAATCCGAAAATGTATACCCTCTACGCTAATTTTATGGCAGAGTACAAAGACTAGGACACATGGAGGAATAAAAAGGTGTTCAATCGCGTCATTAAAATATGTCATGCCACATCATGGGATTTTTGAAACACGGAGCTTTTCTACAAGACTTTAAGTAGTTTTTAATGCTGCTTCCCCACTAATAGAGTGTCTTTAAATGATTTCCTTCAAAAGGGTGGTGCAGTACAAGATCTCCATTCTCCTCAGATTTCCTCATCATGAAGTTGAATTCACAGCTGATGTTAAGAAAATGTACCATTAGATGTGGACTGACCCTAATCAATTCAATTTGCAGTGTATTTTGAGGAGCAAAGATTTTAAAGAAAAACTTAAGATATATAAACTGTTAACGGTTAGGGATGGAACAAAATCGACTCCATATTTAGCAACGAGAGTATTAAAACAGCTCGTTATTGATGGAAAAAATACATTCCCCCTTGCTTCTGTTTCTGCATTAAAGGACTTCTATGTTGATGATATTCTTATGGGAGCTGATAATATTGCTTAAGCTATGGAACTCCAATGACAGTTAATTGCCATGCTAAAATCTGGAGGCATGGAACTGCACAAATGGTGCTATAATGATAAAGTTTTGATGAAACAAGTTTCCTTTAATGAAAAGGAGAATCTTTTGGAGAAAAATAACTCGGAAAGTGTAAGACCATTGGCTTAAGATGAAACCTTAGGAACGATAACTTAAGTTTCACCATCTCACTTAGAACAAAATGACCAAGCACACTGTATTAGCAGAAATTGCAAGCATTTTCGTTCCCTTATGTCTTTAAGGACCAGTAATCGTACAAACTAAGATTTTTCTTCAAAAGTTATAGTTTTCGAAAATAGATTGGAATCAACATTTTCTTCTAAAAGAGAGAAAAATCTGGGAAAGATTTAGAGGTGTCTTACCAGGACTTAGGAATTTAAAAATTCCTCGTTAAATCTTTACTGACTGGAACGTAAAATATTTGTCTCTACATGGTTTTTCCAATGCAAGTAAGGATGCTCATGGAGCAGCAATATATCTTCATTGTGTCACTAGTTCAAATGATGTGAAAATAACACACTATTTAGTAGTAAATCTAGAATTGCACCAACAAAGATGTTAACTACTCCTCTACTTGAGCTTTGTACAAGTAGAGAGATACTTGTACAAAACTCAAGTAGAGGAGTAGTTAACTTTTTTTTTAGATACTTTCAAAGTTTATGCCCAAAGTTCTTGAATCTATTAATTTTAAAATTAGTGCCGTAAATTTATACACTGATTTCACCATAACGTTTACTTGGAATCATTTTTAACCACATTTGCTGAAAGATTTCGTTTGTAGCAGAATTACCTGCCTTCAAGAGCTCACAGAAAATTTTTGTTGGAAGTGGATCAACGCTATTTCCATTCTTGCTGATCTGATTTTGAGGGGAGTCAGTCCATACCTAATTGAAGGCGACTCTTTGTGATGGCATGGACCAAACTTCCTTCATCAAGATTTCTGAATATTTCAGTGGACATTACCCTTCTACTCGTGAGAATAACCAACAGAAATTCGAAAGTACTCACCTTTAAACAACATTGACTCTTAAAGTAATGACCACTGTAACCTAGTAGTCATGGTAGCAGACGGTGTTTTTTGACGAATCGTGGGTTCGAGCCTGCGATGCCATTGACCCACCGTGTAGCCAGGGTTGATGCAAGATAAATATATCGAGGCTCAAAGTCCTCCCATTGGCGTGATGTGGAAGTTAGGAGAGGGAGGTGGCAACTCAAGTGTCATTCTCGTCACTTACCTATATTCAAAAGTACGAGGTTTATTGCCAATAATCCTTCTTTTGCTTCTAATGTCACGTTAATAAAACCAACCAACCAACGGACTCTACTGCATCATCTGAGACATTCCTTGACTTTGTATTTAGTGCTTCGAATAATTTTTTAATATTAATTTGAACTATAAGCTTTATTTTCAGATTATTACACAATGTTTAGAACCCCCGGAACAAAAGGAGTGGTTCTTAAACTCAGCAAGAGCTAGTTGATCTCTAATGCCTCAACAGTCAACACCTCGACAATAAATGATTTGACGACTCAGCAAAAAAAAAGGAAAAGAAAAGGAAAAAAACACCCAGGGGCCTACAGTGGAGATGCATTGGCAACCCAGCAAAAAATATCATGCTACCCAAAGTGGAAATACGTTGGCGACAAAGACCCACTGAAAGAATGTGAAACTGAATCTCCTATTGTCCAAAAACCTTAGTTTTTCCTTCAAAAAAGTGTGTGGGACCCCGTTAGTACAATATAATATTGTGAAATTGAAGGAAAAAATTCTAAAAATTTTGCTTTCCGAGCCTATATGTCTTTATTTGAAATTTGAAAGGTGTTTCCAAAAAGTACCAAGTGTTTGTGTGCTTCCTGAATAGAAAATTTTTCTTTTATAAGTAAGAAAGTTGTGGCTAAACAAATATAGCTGCATGTACAAAATATATGCTCTGAAAAAGGTAGATCGCAAACGAAAGCGCCCTTGGCCTCCAAGTAGATGCATTTTTTTTTTTTTTTCCTTTTCTCGTTCGTTGTTTCTCGAGGTGAAAAGTACTCTTTTTTAATTTTACTCTCCTATTAATAGTGTATATAAAAATAACCGTGACCTGCAATGAAAATTATTTTGAATAATCGCTTACAAAAGTGCAGTAATTTATTTAGTCTATGTCTAAGCGTGATGCGAAAGAAAATTTATTTTGTTGTGTATAATATTATGAAGTTAAAAGCATTTCAAATATAAGTAAAATGTAGTAAATTATGAGGTGATATTTTCTAAGAAGGTAAGTGCATATAAGGTGTAAAATATGAAAATTGAAAATTATTGCTTATTATTAGTTGAATATTATTTTCTTATTATGTAATAGTTATTATGAATTAGTAATTCTTTGGGAAACTTATCAATATTGTATTTTAATTTTATGTGGTAAAATGCAATATCAATTGCTTAAGGAAATATTTTATGATCACATTCTAGATTAGATCAAAAATCTTCGGAATTAGTTAACAATCGTCAAAGATAAGATATGGAAGAAAACATTGTTCCTTTCAATTCCGCAGATGGTATGAAATTCGAAAAATGGTTACTCTATTTTGAAAAACAGTGTTTAAAGTTACAAAAAGCGGATTTGTGGAAAGTAGGTAATTTCGCAAAATTTTTAAAAGGGAAACATTAACCACTTTCATAAACAATTGTTCATATGTTACCTATTGGCCTAACATTGTCAATTTGTTTAGTGAAAAATATGTCTCAGTCCAGAGTCCATGTCATAATCAGATTTTATAAATATTGTTTTTCGCCCAAATCAGGACATTAGACAGTATTTCAGGAAAAATATAGATGTAGGAAGAGCAATAAAGTTAGAGAGTTCTAATATCCTTCAAGGCTTGACTGACGTATTACCAAGTCAATTACGCAATTTCTAGAGATACATAAACCAGAAACTATCTCCAGTTGGCTTGAAATGACAAGAAAACTAATAAAAATCATTGCCCCGTTGTCAGACCAACCAGCCAAACCGACAAATCCTCATCCCCGAAGTGATTTTTCATCAAGACTAAACTACACCTTCCACAGCATAGACATTGGTTTATGCCCAGCACAAAATGTTTATGCTCAGAAAAGAACACTAACGCAGAATTTTGTTCCTAAGGGACCAGGTAATTACACACCCATAGAAAATAACTTAAACAATTTTTTTTCCCTTAGAACCGATACCAAATCCGACCTTTAATAATGCTCACCACCAAGAACGTTTGCCACCATCGCCATGTAGAATTTATGATAGAAACGGAATTCATATAAAATGGTATTTCATTAGAGAACTGAATGTAACATAAGAGCAATCAAAAACAAAGAAACGTTTAACCATAATGAGATTCAGATACAGATGAAGAAGCGCCCACTTCGAACAATTAACAATATCAGGATACATCCAAAATATTAAACAAAAAACGTGTTAGATTCTGACCTTACCCACAGCATTATCACATGAAGATTGACCAAACAACTTAAATTATCGATTTTGACAACAAATCAAACATAATTAGCAAAACAGACACAAGAAGGTACCTTAAGACTTAACCGAAGTTGTGAAACAATAATGAGAATTGAATTTTATGTAATTATTCAAGAGTTAGATAATATAATTTTAGGGGTGCAATATTGTATGTCATATAAGTTAGACTGTGAAAACATGTGTATGACTCAACGGGGTACAGTAACACCTCTTATAAGATAGCGACATGACAGGGCAACAATACTCATAATCTCAAGTAAAGATCGAGAGCAAAATCCCATGAACACGGAAATGTCACTGAAGATAACTTTGGCTTGTTACATGATAATTGTAATCATTCCAGTATTTAAGAGGAACATATGAGAGTACAGTCAGTTGAGCCCTTAGAGTACAATTCACTGCCGTCTCTAATCCTTCCGGTGGCAATAGAGATGGGTTACCCCAATTCCAATCACAGAAAGTGGACCAAATTCAACTCCTTCTGAAACATTACCAACATATTTTTTTCAAGAATAAATATAACACATAAGATATATCAATCTCGAACCGTAGAAAGTGCATTTAACATCAGATCTTCCCATAGCTCAACGGCCTTATGGAACTTAACCTAAAGAATCACCATTTGTGGAATGTGTAATCATTCGTAAGCTAAAGTAACTTATATTTTACTACATACGAGAATGCTACTTTTTAATTGAATGAAAAATTATCACACAACTTTTTTATATATAATTTTGTCCCAAAATAAAAGCTTAAATCTTAATTTTGGATTGCTATAGCATAAAGGTGTTGAGACATTCTTCTATCAACAAGTTGAAATAATGGCTTCAAATTTATTTGGTTTACACACAGACATTTTGTTACAGTTATGAAAACGTCCTAGTTTAACTTCGATTTTCTTATATTTAAAAAACATTTTTTACTGTTATTTTTTAAGATTTCATTCAATAAGACCGTTTAAGGAATGTTTAGATATTTTATATGTTAGCATTTATTTGAATATGTGGTATAGGGAAGCTCACACATTGTGTGGAATTTCATTTCATTATGTATTTGTTTTTTAAATGCAATACTGAAGAGAACTATTTAAAACAAAACTTAATGCTTGCTATCTGAACCAAATATAATTAGTAAAGTCATTATTATTTATCACAATATAACTCTTATGACTAATTAAAATATCCGAAAAACTATAGTATAATTATAGTAATATAACGCAAATTTTTCAGCATGCAGTATAACATGCCTGTCTAAAGTGCGGCCCAAAAGTCTTTAAAATACGACCCAAATGCAAATTATGAAAATATTTAAATTTACACATTTTTATTAAAAAAATAAATATTTGCAATATTTTTCATATATAATCAATTCATTGACATTTATTTTGAAATAAAAATTTAAATACAAACATCTTAGTATACCATCTTAGTTGCCGTCTCTGCCGGCAGTATGATCGTGATGGCATATCATTGTATTGTACATCAAGACAATTTATGTGGAAAAATTATAAAAAAAGAAAACGTATTAAGCGTTGGTATAAAAACCATTAACTTTACAGGAGCAAAAGGACTTAATCATAGACAATTTCAAGAGTTTATTTAGGTAATGGGCACTGAATTTGCAGACGTTATTTATTATACAGAAGTAAGATGGCTCAGTAAAGGGGAAATGCTAAAAAGATTTTACGATTTGAGAACTGAAATAAAAATATTTATGGAAACAAAAAGGAAACCTGTGGCTGAATTTGAAAACGAAGATTGGGTTTTAGATTTTGCTTTTTTAGTAGACTTAAAAGAACATTTGAATTTAAGACTTCAAGGAAAAAATCAATTTATTAATAATATGTTCCAAACAATAACAGCGTTTGAAAAAAAAAGTTGAAATTCTGGCACAATCAAATAAAAATAAAAGATTTGACACATTTTAGTACATTGGCTGAACATAAACCTTTGAGTCGCACAAAATATGCTGCATTAATTTTTAATTTAATCCAAGAGTTTGAAAGTAGATTTCAAAGTTTTCGAAAAAATGAAGAGTATTTCAACCTATTTTCTACCCCATTTTCTCTAGAAATAAATAAATAACTTTCAAATGGAATGCATTGAGCTGCAAAGTGACATTCAACTGAAAGAAAAATTTGGGAATGTTTTTACTGGATTTTTATAAAGATTACCTACCCCGCGATAAATATCCTAATTTTCACAATCATACTTTATTAATATCTTCAGCTTTTGGAAGTTCCTATATTATTGAGCAATTTTTTTCAAAAATGAAGCATACAAAAAACAAAAATAGGACAAAGATTACTGACAAACATCTTAGAAAATGCATTAAGAATTGCAACCTCGTCTATTGAACACAATATGGATTTGCAACAAAAGCAAATTCATCTATCTCATTAATTTGAATTTTTTCCCATCTTTATGAAATCCAAACTAAATAAAATAAACTTTTAAAAATTTAAAATAAATATGCATCTATAAATATGTAGTCCAAATTTTTAAAAAATTTATAGTAAAAATTAGTTAATTTATTTTTATAAAACTACATAGAGTTAATTTTTATTTCAATTTGTTAAAAAATATTGTATGTGTGATCCAACATTTTTTTTTAGAATGCGGCCCTCAAACGGTCATAGTTTAGACACCCATGCACTATATCTTTACTATGTAATTCTGAACTTTTATTGATTGCTATATCTAATCGGTATTATAAAACTAATTTCTGATATAGAACTGTTCCAAGTAATATATTTGAGTATATATATATATATATTTAGTTTATAGCAATTTCTTAAGAAATACTTTTAAAATATGTTTCTTTCTTATTACAACATATATTATGGAAATATTTTGAATGTAATTATTCTAGCTGATGTCTTACTTCGATTAATTAAAAAATAAAGTGTACAAAAATATGACTCTGAATATTTTTAAAAGTATCTCTCATATTTTATGTATATGGAATTAAATTCAATGTAGCTCCCGTTAATATTTCCTAACTGCATTTAAGTAATCATTTAAACGAAAAAATTATCTTTTAGTTGAATTTTTTTTTCATTCATAAATAAAATTCATAGTATCTACCAAAAGTATTACGTTGTTATTCCCCCTTGAAGACTACTAGTCATTTCGAATTTCGTGTTCAAACAAAGTATTTAGATGATTTCTGATTGGTTAAAGAGTTAATTGATCGAAATAATTATCAAATTTTTACCGTCCTAGGTTGTCATATGTCATATATGTTAGTGCTGCTCTTAATAATTTTATAACTGCAAAGACAACTAATGTAACTTATATTTTACAATATGTCCTACTTTTTATTTCAATGAGAAACTATCACAGTTTTTTTATATCTTGTTTCAAAATAAAATGTTTAAATCTTAATTTTAGATTGCTGTAGCATAAAGGTATTGAATAATTCTTCTATCAACAAGCTAAAATAATGGCTTTAAATTTATTTGGTTTATACGCTGACATTTTTTATAAGTATGAAAACACCTTAATTTACCTGTGATTTTCTAATATTTAAAAAAATGTTTATTTTTATTTCTGTTGTTTAAAAATTTATTCAATAAGACCATTTGAGCAATGTGTGGAAATTTATTATGTTAGTATTTACTTTTAACATTTGTTTAAATTGTCTTATAATGTTTGTTGGATTATGTATTGAAATTTTTCAAATTTAAATAAATAATTAATACAAAAATACTTAAATATTTTTAAAAAGTTGCACTTCTGAAAGGTTATATTGTAATATCTTCAGAAAAGAATTTTTATTGATCAGTTTAGAAAATGATTTTCATAGGAATAAAATCATTTGTGTAGGCTGCAAACTATATGCGTGATATTACATTGTAATCATATTTTGACTTATTTCTTGATTTTAATTCCTAAAAAGATATTAAACCTTTTAACTTTGATAATTATTATAGATCATTGTTGAAAGTTGTTTTCATATATGTAAATAATGATGTATGATGCTGACTTTTTAGAAAAACACCACATTATTTAAAAAGCTGTGTTTAAAAAGCAGTTACATATTCCCATTTATTTTTCTTAAATATTATTTATTCCTTTTAAACCAATTATAATCAATTTATGATTAAATTGATTTTGTTTGCAGAAATTTTTTAAAAAATTATTATTCAAAGTACAAAATTACAACTGTTCATAAATCGTAATGTAACTGTTTCAACTTAATATGTGTCTTTGTTAATGAGAAAATAATTTAATCCAAATTTAAATCCATTGTTGCTTTATTTTTTAAGCAAAATCAGTCTGAATAAATAAAAAGTGTTCATACAGGAAGGATAGTATAATTCAGAAAATCTTAATTACAGTTTAACTATTCGCCTTTATTTCTCATTCGGCTTAGAATAATTACAGTACTAGAATAAATATTGTTTCCTTTATTTTTAACAAGTTAGAATCAACCAATTATTTAATGATACATAACAATATTTATAAATAAAAAAAATCTTCAATTTTGAAACCCAAAATAAGTTTAATCAAAACAAAATGGAGAAAATAACTCCATAACCGTTAACAGTTTAAAAAGGTATCTTTTTACAGCAGAACATAATTTTAGACTTAAATCGTAAGTATACAAACAAAAGCCAGAAGTAAGTATAAAGAGGCTTAGCTTAGCAAACGACATTTTAACAACACAATTAAGCTAGAATAAGACTATAAAAACATAAAAATATACTTATATTATTTTCTGTCTAACATATATAATTGAATAATGTACGAAATATAATATTTAATTTATCAATAGAAAGATATATATATATAAGTGGATGTACAAGATGCATACAACTAGCAAATACGGAATTTTCTATATTAACATAGACCACGCCAATTAATTTATGTAGTAATCACATGATTTTAACGTGGTGCCAGTTGTCAGTGAATTTAGTCCATTGTTTCAAGTAGATTGATTTGCTTTAAAAAAAAATCGTGGTTGTTTTCTATTTTATTAGTGATCATATATTTAACTCGAAATGTTTGTAAATAAGGTGTACATTTCTTTTGTTAGGGTTTCACTTAATTTGAAAGTACTTGGATATTATTAGTTCAATGTATTGTGGTTATGTACTTGTACGTACGTATTGCATTTATAATTTTGCGAAAAATGGCTATGATCCATTTCCTGAAATTTCCATTTCATCGGCGGATGCGATGTTGAAATCCGCTATCTTTTCTCTTGTGTTAAACCAGAGAGTTTTATTGTACGGCCACGATATTCACACTCTTCTCACTTATGTGAAATAGATGTTTTTTTTTGTTTTTCTTAGTGGTCTAACATTTGTAAACGAAATGGTCATTGACTACTTTATAGCTGCGTACTCTCTTGATTCCAATAAAGTTTGGAAATAATAAATAATGTTTGTTTGTTTAAATGGTCCATCGTAGTGAATTGAGTGAACTTTAATTACTTATAGTAGTAACATCCGGAATGCTATATCCTAGTAAATTTCCGAAATAAAATACAAAGAAATGGAATGAAATAGTTAGAGAAAGAAGTATTTTAATTCACGTAACATAAAAAACGATAATATTATAAGTAATTTGTGTAAGGAGCATTGAATTTCCTATTATAATAAAAATTAAATTACATAAAACTATAAAACACATATTTTTTAAAATGTTAGTTAATATAATTTTTATAAGCGAATAAAAAATTGGTACCCATTTGTAATGTTATTTTCCCTTAAAAATTAAAATTTAATCATAAAATTGTATGTTCTGATTATATAAAATCTATTGCATGAAATCATGTTCTGGTTTTAATGAATTACGACTCCATTAGTTATTTTATTCTTCTAATGCTAGTTAGTAAATTTGAAATTCAAAAGCCGTCAAATGCTGCGTGATAATATTTATTTAAGAACATTATTTCATATAAATGAAGTATAATCTATTCGTGAAAAGAACTTTCTCCATTTAGACATTTCTAACTGTAACGGAACATAACTCAGCATCATCGATTCATGGCTTCCGTCCCATGACGTGATGTTTGGAAAGGCAGTAATTATCTTGAGCAAATGATACCCTTAATTAGAAGGATTGCTACACGAATATAGACTGATATTCCTTCACAGATTTTCCCTATCATTTTCGTCAATCGACTCTTTTTAAATAGTTATCAATGTATTTATACTTATTTTAAAGAAGGTAAAACAGTTAATGAAGTTGTGTTATCTAACAGTTTGTCTGAATTAGACAATATTAAAAGAATCGTTCCTAAAAGTAAGCAGTTGTTTCGTGGAAGTTGTAAAAATAAAAATGAAACACCTTAAAAAGTGACTTAGGAATTAACAACTGACTTTTTATTCAGTATAACTGGACTGATAAAAGAAATATATAAGCTGATATTCACCACAGCATTAGCTTAAACAAGATTTATATAATGCGAAACTATGTATTAATTGCTCTTATAAACATTGTAAGTATGAATTAACTAACCATAGTATTATGATGATTTCTGCGTCTGGCTGGAAATTAGTACAAATAATGGATCATGTTTAAATCTATTTATAATTGTGTTGCATTCAGATTTGAATTTGTACAATATTAGAAGAATAAAATTTACTTACGCATTAAAGAAACACAAACGTATCGGCATTCAAGGCCGTTTCATGATAGTTTGTTTTAAAGTTTATGTATATGAGCTAACACTAATTTTGGTGCTCAAATGTGTTTATCTTCTTTTAAAAGAGAAAACGCTGCCTCAGTACTTAACCTTATGCGATTTACATTTAGGTTTGAATGTATAAGAAATGAGATTATGGAAAGAAAATTGGTAGAGAGTAGCTAAATATTTCATGTGATAAAAAAAACTGCCTCTATTTTTAATGTATATAAAGCGTAAATATTATGGTATATGTCGGCAGAGCGACGAATCATTCTTCACAATTAACATCATGTGGCGATTGTCCGTTATTATTTGGTTCTTGTACCATAATTCAATTTAATATATTAAGCTTTAAGAGACAGAAAAACAATTTAAGAAAACTCAAGACTAAATAAGCGAAATTATTTAATATCAATACATAATGATATAAAGGTTATCTCCGGTTTACAGCCCTAGGTAACAATTCTAATTATAATTGAAAATGTATTCTCTTACCGATACCTTTGCTCTTATCGTCTGAATAGTCTTTGATAGCAACCGCATCCAATCCTTAGGATCGTCAAAATGCTCCTTATCCTCTATCTCTCCAATCTTTATCTAATCCAATCTCTATATCTCTTCTCATCCCCCCCCCTAACTTATTTCTCATTATATCTGAATCACTTCATTTTATTTCGACCTGCATCTATTTAAAGAATCGCGTTTCATTTTGATTGGGTAGAAATTGATATCTTATGCATTTAAACTCAATAAAAGTCCCCAAGGTTAGTGAAAAAAAAATCGCGAATAGCCCAAAGTCACAATCTTAATTTTTGTTTAGATTTGTCACTTAGTACATTTTGGTCCACAGTTTTGAAAAACTTTGGATATTTCATATATATGGTAAATTGTGTAAGGTGCATTAAATTTAAATATTTTTTTGTAATCTAATGTACTTTAAGCAAAAAGTATAATGAAGACAATCAGTGCAGTATATATACAAACGGAAAAAAGTACTCCACTATTAAAATAAAGTAAATACTCAGCATAAATGTTAATTATTTTTAATAAATATTATAATTTCATTTTCAAAATTTAATATTTCCAGTATCTCCAATGGTCATTAAACGTTTGCAATATAAAAAATAAGACAAAATTATTCTTAATTTTCTTAGATTGAATTTAACTGAATGCACGTATAATATATTAGTAAACAGTCATAAAAAATATGGTCGTCGTAGCCTAGTGGTCATACCATTGAGCTCATGCTCAGAGACTGGTTGTTCATTAGTGTCGCATGTAGAAGCAATATGAGGGTTATCGGTCAAATACCTAGTAATTTTTAAGCCCAGTCAAGAGACGAGGATGAAACTCGAGCTGCCACTCCACTCTCCTGACTTATATATCACGCTATCGTGATTAATCTGAGTCCCGGCAGATTGCTGGCATCCCACTCTCCTAACTTCCTCATCGAGTTTCATTACGATTTTGAGTCCTGACAGATTAAACGTGCACTCGTCCTGCGATCGAGTCTTGATTCCACTTAAAACACATCGTGTAGAAGGGTAAGTGCACGTTTAATCTGTCAGGACTCAAAATCGTAACGTAAACTCGATGAGGAAGTTAGGAGAGTGGGGTGCCAACAATCTGCCGTTACTCAGATTAATCATGATAGCGTGATATATAAGTCAGGAGAGTGGAAGGGCAGCTCGG
Organism: Nephila pilipes; assembly: GCA_019974015.1. NCBI lineage: Eukaryota > Metazoa > Arthropoda > Arachnida > Araneae > Nephilidae > Nephila > Nephila pilipes. The sequence goes on from BMAW01121515.1 coordinate 355,441, forward strand.
GTTTCATCCTCGTCTCTTAACTGGGCTTCAAAATTACTAGGTATGTGGCTCATAGCCCTCATATTGCTTTTACATGTGACACTAATGAACAATCAGTCTCTCTATCTTTTCTAAGAGATCCTTTCATTAACTTAATTCTATTGAATATAGTAATTAAGTAATATACTTTTTATTATTTAAAAAGCATATATTTTGTTAACTGACATTTTAATACATTCGTTACTTATTGTTTCAAGTGTATTAAAAGACCTTCTTATTTCATAGGCACTTTAAAATGATATATAAGTTATTATATAACTCTCATATTTCATAGGCACTTTTCTTCAAAATATTTTAAAGAGTTTAAGTAATGATTTAAATGGATAGTATGAATTTCTAGAAGACTTTTGTGATACGAGATTTTTTTTTATGGTACATTAGTCAAATAAAACTTTTTTTTTTAAATCTGTTACACTGATCATAATCTTTCGAGCTCTATTTTGATCATCTCTTCACTTTCCTTTAAAAACTTAATAATACCGCATTATAGATCTCTTCAGACACCAATAATTTTCGTTTTCTATAAGTGTAATCAGTAGATAAGCACGATATATGGTAGGAATGAGTAGATGGGCTTTGTTCTCTTTAAACATTAGGCCCTGTAGTGCTGTAGTGAAGCCCTTGGTAAATCCGTAAAGAGCTAAGATATACCACCTCTTTTGTTTTAGAAAGGAGAAATTCCCGATGCACTTTTTGTTTGTCTTTCTTCCAGATTCCTTCAACTAAGCCCTTCTTTTTCTGCTTGGAGGTTATCTCCAAAAAGGAAATTTTTTCGACCTGTATCAAGACCGACTGCGTTAAACCTAAAACAAAAACTCCGTTTACTTATTCTTAGTACTGTTGCTATGGATGGGGACTTTATTAATGCTGTTTTATTTGAGGATTTATATGCTTTTAAGGAAGATAGAAAGAAGTGAATCTTCAGAGTTTAAACTTTGGATAGTTACAATGATAAAGTGTAAGGAATTATTATTTTGATTTCTTAATTTTACAATCATTTCACAATCAACTTACTAAAACTGAGGGAAGTTCTTAAGTTCCCTCGTTTATTTTTATTAAACTACATTATTCATAGCTTGGGCCCATGCTATTTGTTAGAAGTAAAATCATCAAAACTGTTATTTTGATGCCAGGTACTATTTCTTCTTTTAATTTTAGCACAAAAAATTGTAAAACTGAGTTTCAGGCCTCAGTATATGTTCTGAGTGCGTAAATATATTATACAAATTTTAGTAGAAGCAGCTGAAAATATTTTTAAATAAAAGCATCATACATTATGTGATTTATTAAAATGAAATACATTTTTTTTAAAATTCCTGCGCATATTTTTAAAAATAAATAATTAATTATTATTATTATTTTTATTTTTAAATTCTTAAAGTCCATTAAAATTTGAATTTATGTGCTGATCAAAACTCAGATTTTCATAACTCAAATTAACTCACCAGATACAGCGAAGACATATATATATGGACTGTAATTATATTTAACTGTATTGAATCGTACTCGAGGATTCAAAAAACACTGACCACAAATTAAATATCATCTAACCTCAGACTTCCATCACATGGAGCCGCAAAAAAAACCGCCATTCTCTCCAGATGCCTTCATCTCTATTGCTGGTGAATCTTGACGCATGTGCTAACAGACATCTGGAATTATGTACCATTCGCATAACCGGATATTTCGCCACTCGTTGATCTGGCTCTGGTTAACGATATGAATAATTTGCAATGCAATTTTCATTATATTATAATGATAATCCCAATCAGTAAAAAATTACAAATTCAGTCTCAATTTGTCTGAATACTAAATTAATATATTACAATAATACAATTTATGAATATTACATATTCTAGACAGTAAGTAAATTAATTTAATCTGGAATAGAAAGAATATATAATCTTTAAAAGGGTCGTTTAAATACACCTTGAATAGCTTGCCCCACTAATTTTACCGGGACATACTTTGATTACACACCCTATTGGCCATTTACCAACAGCTTGATAATATTCTTTTTTAATATTACCATTGTTCCAATCTCAACATTATAATTTTAAGAAGAAAAAAAAAACTATTTATTCCTCTCTAATATACTCAAATATTTATTTGACTATTTCTTCTAAATTATACGGATTATTTCACTTTTTGCCACTGTTTTACTATGTTGTCAGCTAAATTTAGAACACTTGATTCGACAATTGTTGTTTTTGGACGACCAATTAAGAAGTGAGTTAATGTTAAGACATCACAGTAATCTAGGTCAGAATAAATGTCATAAAGTGGTCTGTAATCTAAAATTTCCTCGATTTGTATAATTATTGGAAGGAATTTTATATAGGTTAATTGGTAATTAAATACTGCACGATTTAGTTGATACTTTACAGAAATGACAGCTGCCTCCCGAAGGCCTCTATGATGAAAGAGAGAGAGATGCTTGCTTTGGGTAGAATAAAACTCCAAATCATACCTTCACTTGCCGAAGCACTACGCAAATTTTCATCGGGTTGGCTGATCAATATATGAAGTCTTTTTAACTCAAAATTACTATTAACGAAGTTAGTTGTATTATCTTAATAATAATATTAGCACATTGGCATCTCCTACTGATGAATCGTTTAAAGGTTACAATAAAAGCCTCATTACTCAAATCAGTTTCAAGTTCCAAATGACATGTTTTTGTTGCAGCACACATAAAAAGGAATACTACAATTTTATTATATACATCCTGTCTTTGATATTTATTCTTAGTTTGAAAATAATCACTCAAATCAAACCCTGTCAATGGAATGGAAAATTTAGGGCCCTTCTATCTTCTGACAAGTGACTCATGACTAGCTCGCATGTTATTGGAGCACATTTAAAACTTTTGGTGCACTGATGTACTATTTTACTACTTACTTTAAGACCATTTAAAAGTCAAAATCTTTGCCTAACAAGAAATAATAAACGCTGAGGGCCTAATATCTTTCATGATACATATTTATAATTATGAATGTCACTTTATGGCATTTGGGTAAAATAATTGGGAATTTTTATCACAATTATACTAACTATTAGCTAATCTCCCATTTACTGTTAAAATGTTATTATCGTCAATAGAAGGCAGTAAATTATTTGTCTTACATGCTCTCAGATGATACCTTACCAATTTCTTTAGATCACTAAATTCATTCTTAAATTCTGATTGTTTAAAGAGGCTTATGATTAATTTTTCTCTTTCCCTTAACTCGTTACGAGTATATTGCAGTGTACTAGATAAATTACCTTTCTCTTTACATTTATTAAAAGACCTGCAAACAAAGCTCAAAGTATGTATAAATTTAGCAAAATTATTAGATAAATTAAGAAAATTTTCAATAAACTTTCTAGATTGTTTATTCAGCATACACTTAGAGTTACAAATTAGTCTTAGTTCTTTAGTAATTGTTATTGATAACTGCAAGTGAGATCTTACTGTCTCGATACTCATCTTCCATCCGAAACTTGGGGCTTGTCCACCTCAGCTTACTCCGTAACAGTCTGTCAGAGGCGACTTCTCTAAAGATCAGATAAGCCAGATTTTTTTACTTCTGAAGAACAATGTCACCATTACTGCACAAATGTTAGCTCTTATATAGTAGCAATTCTATTGTTAACAAAAGTTTTGAGGTGACATGACTATTTCTGTAATCAATATAACACTATCATAGAATCAGACAAAGGGAGACGTTGCTCACCTTTGATTTGAACGCAAAAATCACTCATGGCGTTATATTGCTTGAAGAATAGCTGCTGAGAGCTCTAACCTCGGAATCGTGACTTGCTTCACTAGTAACTTTCGAGATTTACTAGCTTCTAATTTTATAGAGAAGCTTCCAAAACTGGAACGATACTTACAATATATACCAACTCCATAAGCTGATTCAGAGTCATCAGCAAATCCATGCAGTTCAATTAGATTCAATTTTTGTATAAGTATGCATCAATCTATATTAGAGTTATTAACCAATTGTATAATGATGAAGAATAATTGCCACTCCTTAGCTCCTTCGGCTGGAAGGTTATCATCTCATTTTAAATTAATTACACATAGGTTCTACAAAAACATTTTTGCTTTTGTAATGATGGGACCTAACAAGCCTAAAAGATCAAACAATCTTGCAATGACTAATAAAATTTGATGCTTTGTAATTTTAGCAATCTGACCGGAATAACTTTAAAATTGAAATAATCTCTCTCTCTCTCTTTTGGCTTTCTAGTTAATTTTGAGTGTGGTAGTTTTTTCTGGATAGAAGAAGGAATATGCGTCATCATGGACCGATAGATCATCACTGTTGCCAAACCACTTGTGTAGTTTCATACCTCTACACTACAATAATTTAATTAAAAGCTACTGTGTCTGTTTTGCAACAATTAAGGATTCGGACCCATTAAAATGTCATCCATGTACACATTATTTTGTAACACAGGTGAAGCGAATAGAAAATTACTTCCTTCTTCATTAACCAATTATTTAACAGTAACCAAAAATGGTGCGGATACAGTGCGATACGAAACTGTAGTGAACTCAAAGGTTTTTATTGGATCTGTAATTTTCTCTTTCCACAGAATCCTTAGAAATTTCCTTTTACTACTCTTGATTTATATTGTGTGATACATCTTTCTGATATCATCCGTGAAAACGTATATGTATTTTCTTAAAATGTACTTAATAATGTATCTAAAGGCAAATACTCAACTTTTAAAGACAGCTATTGATTATTGGTTGTTCATACCTAATTACTTATGTATATAAATGTGGTTTTCTTCAGTTTACATAAGTATATAGATACTTCAATGTTAATAGAAGACTTCATTTCTTTTAATTTAAAAAAGTGATGATAACTTAACTCTTGACATAAAAGAAGCTCGTGTTTTTTTCCTTGCGTAAAACGTCTCTTTAACTTCTTTCCCCTTTTTTAACTTCATTTTTACCCCTTAATATTGAAATTTTCTCTAACAGGACTCTCTCTTAGTTATGTTATTTTACCCATGGAGACTGTACTCACCCGACAAGGGCTTATAGCCATCTTACAGGTCTCCCGGCTTATAAAATGTCTCACACTTTATAAACTTCTGTAATCTCCCAATACTGAATTTAACTGCAGCATGACTCTTGCTTGTAAGATATCTCGCATATCGAGATGGAATATTTTTAAACTTATTGATCCTATCGAATCGAAAGTAATTCTTCATTTTGTATTCTCGTAGAGTTCTACTTTTTTTCTAGCGCCAATTACAGTACTAACCCGCCAAAATTGCTCGCCACAGTGAGAAGGAACTCGATGCCTGTCAGCAAAAGGGAGATGTTCTTCAAATGATTAATGTCTGAAGCCGACAAATGTTGAAGGTGGGGACGGAAGGGATTTGAGCAGACGGGGGATCACTTCATTTTGCACAATCCGCTCTTCCCCTCGCAGTTCTTTCCATTTCACAATTCAACTGGAAGGACTAGGATAATTCCGCTAACGAATAGGTCACGGAAATAAAATCGTCATGTCAAAAATTTTAGACGCTGATGGGTTAACACTTGAACTTTTTCTTCTTAATAAAAAGTTTTGTTCATTTAGAACGCTATATTTCATTGAGGGTATGTTAGGTTTTTCATTAAGTGAGATATATGAAAAAATATTTTAGTAAATTATAAATTTGAAATACGAAGTTTGTTGATGATGAACGATTACTGTATACGGATTCGGAATTTTTCGGGGAATTCAATTTCTCTTCCGTTTTTCTCAGTGGAAGTATAAAATATAATTGATACCTCTGATTTTGAAAAAAAGACTTCAAACAAAAAAAAAACAGTTCATAGACGTGTTTTTAGTAGCATTAATATAATAATTTTATAGAAATGAATAATTTATATTGTAAGAAATTTTTAAAAAATAAAGAAGCAAAAGTAAGTAATCAGAAATTATAATTTTGAGTTAAGATGTTATATAAGGGAGTCTCTAAATTTCTTGAAACACACACCCATACAAGTAACTTATAATGAGATTGAAAGACGTAATTTCCTTAGTTTGTATATTAAGTATTTTATTGTGCTGTGCCCAGAGCGCCGATTTAAGTTTTTTGATTACTTTAATTCAAATAAATTTTTACAAAAAAAAATTTCTAAATCTTTTATTTCCATATGATTAGCTGTTTTCTACTATTTTTTTCGATCGTATTATCTTTAAACGTCTGATTATTTGAAGTTTTTTGATTTTAAATTAAGCTTGTATTTCGTTGAGTTATATAATTCGGATATTATAGTGAAATAAATATTTTTCTTACTTTTCAGAATCTCCGTAATTATTTTTCACATGGCAAAGGATTCGTTTGAATTCACATCACTTTAGAGACACACGAGAGGTACTAGCGATAGACCTGATGATTCTTAACCATAGTTAAATGACGAGGAGGACACACCTGAGCTAGTATCATATTCTACTAAAACATATCCTACTACTCTGCGTGACGTTAATTAATTGGAATTAGAAGTGAAATCTGTCATTCTCTTGATTATCGCCTGGTACAAAGCTAGCCACAATGACTGTTTGGCTTTCTAAGCCAAACATTGAATACTTTTTTTTAACTTTAGATCTTTTATTTTATTTTAGATTCTACTGTTCTATCTTTCGTCTGAAAGTCCAGAAAAATTAAGTGATTTATTTTTATTTGTCGCAAAAATGTTTAGTTTTCTTTATATTACCATTATTTCTATTGTTTGATATGTTTACCGTATTTTAATGTATATGAGGAGTGCAATAGTTGGATTATCAAAAGTAGGGTTTGAGTTGTTATTCATAGATAATATTACAACATTAACAAATTAACCTTCTTCCTGAAACTCATATCTTACAAAACTTCAGGTCAACCCTTAATAATTGATTAACTGTTTTATTAACATAGCACTAGGTGGCAACACGAGATCTATTGGTGACGGACCTCATAATTTGAAGCCACGATCAAATGAAGAGGACGACGCCTGAGCTAACACTTCACCGTCCAAATTTCTACACTAAACCTATGTGAAGATTTTGAACATCAGCAGACTTCTGACTCACTTCAACTGGCCTCGAGTTCTCAACCATGACCACTCGGATTATATTACCATATGTATCAGATGAGAGTGACAACGTCTCGGAGGCGAATAAAAATATTATTTTCATATCTTAAAATAAAAGTAAATTTGATGAAGACTTTTTTCCAATTTTTAAGCCTAAGACCTCAGGGGCTTCCTTTTAAACGAGAGTTCCTTATTTGCTTTAAAATGCGGTAATATGCGATACGAAAACCCTTTTCCCTTGAATTAGAGTTTAAAAATACTTTTCTTCATATTTTTCTAATGCGATGAATTTGAAAATGATCTTGTTTGAATGTTATTATTTATTATTTACAATGAAATTTTTTTTTTCAAATACTAATTTCTCTAAGTGTACTATTAATAAGCAAAAATTTGTCCTTTTTTTCATCTGAGGCCCGTTTGAACTTTAAGAAGATTAATTTAACTTACGAAAATAATGAAATAAGCAGTTTTTTTCCTTCATAAAATATGAGCTTTAAATGAAAGTTAAGTTTAGAATTAGAATTGATCTAACTATGTGTTTTAATTTAATAGCCTGGCTAAAATCAAATTTCAGCAAAATTATAGTCGGATGTAATTAGTCCTTAACATTAAGTTTATTCGAAGAACAGTTAAGAATGAAGTTTTGAATTAGAACTGATCTAAGAATGTGTTTTAATTTAATAGTAGGCTGAAATCAAATTTTAGCAAAATTATAGTCAGATGTAATTAGTCCTTAATATTAAGTTTATTCGAAAAACTGTTAAGAGAATTTTATAAAATTTAATTAGATATAGTACCCTGTGAGCAATTTTTAAATTAGCTATTCATAAGAAAATATTTGTATTCACCATACGAATAAGTATAAAATATGCATTTCAGAAAAAAAAAATTTCATCTTCAAACAAACAATTTATATTTCTTTTTTCAAGATATTTCATAACTTTAAAATTCCTACTATTTTTACGAGTTTTAAAATTTTGAATCAATTTTTTTCTCGATTTCTTAGAGATTTTTCTTACAATTCTGTGAGTGTGTTGGGTTGTACGGGTATTATGGACAGTTTTACTGATTTTTTATGAGACAAAAAAAAAACAATTATATCTAAGCTTTATATATTTTTTAATAAATAACTATTAATCTAAATCCTTATTTCTTATGCTCAGAATTAACAAACATGTTATACAAAATAATCAAAAAAAATTCACAATTTTATGTTGATTATAATAAATAAACTATCTTCACGAAAAATAAGAGGCTAAAAAAGTAGTTTAAAGTTTTGAAAGTCTATGAAATGATTTATAGTACAGTGTCAAACAAAAATTAAATAATTCATTAAGTGGTGTATTTAGGGCTATGACAATTGGTATGTACACTCAACAAAAATCAGCATACATCTTGAAAAATGACAGATTTTATCCAATTATAAGTACTAAAAAGCTATAATATTTTTTACATTGAAGTATAAATTACGTTAGCACATGTTTATGTAAAAAAGAAGCTTTTCAATTTAGTAAACGACAATAAGCTCATTTATTGAAAATCACATAGCACAAAGACGTACATGTGCATCACGGAAAATTTTGAGATATAACATAATTTACTCGTATGTACAACTGAAAGTAACTTAATGAAGTGTAACTTAGCCTTGCGAATTAATGACGGCTTTCATTCACCTAGGTATTGAGGAAATAATATTTTGTGTGATATCTCTCGTAACTACATTTGCAACAATTCATTTATAAAGGATCTTAATCGTAAACACTACATATTTCAACTCTTCTATCAAGGGGAATAAAGTAAGTTTCAATTCTTCTTTTCTGCGCCACCAAATTTTACCAAGTCCATCACTTCCAAAAGTATTATACTTACTCGTATTAGTAAAAAACACAGTTTACAAAGGACAATTAAGGAAGTTTTACAAAAATCAAAATCCTTATGGGTATACTCATTAGCAAAATTCATCCTTTTCCTTTGATTTCCTCTAAACGTGAAAGATTTTCTTTGCGAAATTCTGCAAAAAACCCTTCAGATCTGGGAATTCTTCTAGCTGTTTTCGTATTAACACTCTCATTAGTTAACGCAGCAACATATTCCATTTTTTGAGGAACTGATAATTTCGAATTTAATCTCGCCTTCCTCATCACCGCTTGAGTATCTCGATCTTTCAAAATCCCTGGTCATCAACTATGAGGTTTTTAAAAATATGTCCAGTTTTTTCGGAATTTCTTAAAATAGTTCGAACTTATAGACGGAAATTTCCTAATAATTTCTGCAATTTCAGCTAAAGAACTATTTTTTTATTTCTCCTTAACTTAATTACAAAATTCGAACATTGAAATAAATTTCCTTTCTTCGAGACATTTTTACTGAAACAGTATCAACGCAGATTGCTTAACACGAACTAAGGATTCACTTTAAAATAATGACGTGTAACGTTGTTTCGTTCCTGCTTAAATGAAAGTGTAATCGTACACTGTTTTTCTAAAGCAACTCCTACATATAGGTTTGTGTGACGTAAATTTTGTAGTTCATTTCATATTATTTCATTTTCCTTTTCATTTAATTTATAAAATATTGCTCAATTTATAAAATGTAACATTTTGCTGTGAATTTAATTTTCTTAAAAATTTCCAATTTCATAAATATCATTATTTTAATAAATTTATGTCGACTTTTGTGACTGATTGTATATTTAAAAAAATTACTCGATTAAAATGATGTAATAAATTTTCTTTCGATACTTTGGTCATTTTAGGATGTCTTCTTAAAATCATTATAAATTTTTGCTAAATTTAAAATCTCAGCTTATAAAAAGCCATTTAAGTGATTGATATACTTAAAATCACATAGGAGTATGAAGTAAAAAAAGAAACACGCTTATATATAATTCGAGAAAATTCCTTTTAATCTCATTATTTCTTAAATCATAATAATAACATTTAGTAAAATATTAAGCCATAATGTATTTAATGTATTAAGTCGTAGAAGATCTAAGCATCATTCTTTTAGAATGTGTACAGTCAGATCTTCCGTTCTCTGTACATACAGCTGTAGCTTTTAACCAAATTCTCAAAATACATTGCATTCATAAGTTAATCCGGTAAAGCATTTTCGGTCTACATATTTGAATAATCTTCTTAAATTAAATGAAACTTGCGTTATTTCTAAGTAATTTAATGCTTAAATTATAATCTTCGATTATTTAAAAGCTTACAAACATTTTCTGATTCCAAGAAGAATTTCCCTTAAGAGCATATGCTGAGGTTTTTGAAAATATTGCCCAAACAAGCGTGGCAATTTAATCAGTAGTAAAGTTTTTTGATGTAGTACTTTAAGGGCCCTATTTTGAGGATGTTGGATGTATGCTTTGTAAGGGAACATTGTTAAATTATCCATTTTTAATCAGAAAATTATGTTCATTCAACTAATTTCAAACTCGTTAAAGTAGCTTAATTGTATTGATTTGTTAATTGAAACATCTTTTGTTTTGCATGAGGAAATAATGCATTCATAAATGGTTTGTTTCGCTGTCATTATCTTAGCCTTTGACTTTTTATTCTTAGATGATTTTAAATTAAGTAATTATATTTAAAAATTAGGTATGAAAAAGCAAATATATGACTCATAAGGTGACATTCCTGTTTTAAATTTTGTAAATAATTGACAAGATTTATTTGAATTTTTTAAAAATATTTTCAAAATTTGCTCGCAATTTCTATAATAATATTTTAATTAAAAATAATAAAGATTTACAGAGTTCTTCAAGCAGCCTTCAATAACATAATCCTTTCTAAGGCATACAAATTCTCCCCACAGAGAGAATTTGCATGTCTTGAAAAATACTAATTCTTTCTAGCTGTCCTCTTCACTCCTTTCCAGTTTCAAACTATGCATTTTTTTAAAATTTTCCTGCTACCTCTTGTAACTTTTATTTCTCATCGCTTTCATGTTATTGTACTACGTAAATTTTGTAAGTTCTTTAACTTTGTTGAAGTCATATTTTATATCCAAGTTTTGTGTGGGGGGGTGCTATTATAAATCTCTAAATATTTCCCATCGAGAATGCAGAATCATATAAAAAATCTAGCATGATTATTTTTCAGTTTCTTAGATTTTTGTTGTTATACAATGATTAATTTATAATCAGTGTATAACAACTTCCTTTCTTCTTTACTCCCATTTCCCGCTTCAAAAGATAATTTAATTAATTTAGTGATGTCAAAGATCAAATAACTTTTATTCGATAATTTAAATTTTCATTGTAGGTGTTTCATTGTCATCAAAACTCGTAAAGACATGTACAAACATATCTTTATGAATTTGATGGCAATGTAGCATCTTTATGAATACAGTGTTTCTACTAATATCTTTGACAGTATAATTTAAATTTTTAAGCGCCTCTTAAAATAGTTTGTTTTCTAATATTGAAAGCTTAGAATCCATCAAATTCAATTAATTATATTTCTAACGAATTAATCGTAGTCTAAAGAATAACATGCTGGAGTAAAAATGTGAGCTTTTATATATGATCAAATATCAATCTATCTGCATTGAGAAATAAAATTTTTATTACTCATGACTTTATGATGAACTACGAGGGTGGTTCAAAAAGTACATGTATTTGAAGACAGATGGTATCATTAAGATAAATTGTTGTAACCACTGGGTGCTTCCCTCGATTAATTGGAGACAAAACAAATTTGACATTTATTCATAGGTTAGTTTTGAATTAGTAGTCATTTGCTGCCCAATCAAAATTTGATTGCTGTTGCGTTGAGTTGTCACCGTAGGCGAGACTTGAATTCATCATTATGCACCCAAAATCAAGCAAACATCAAAACGTTGGTTTGATCCAATGGATCTTTTCCCCAAAAGGCGAAGACGGCTTAATCGACCGGAAAAGTTACTGCGAAAAATTTCATGTCATGATCTGGAATACTAGTAAAAGAGGCAGCTGTCTAGTGAGTCATGATGCTTAGTAAAAACAATCTCTTACAATTTCTAATGACTCATTGAACGTATGAGGAAATATCAATATGTAATGAGGAGTAAAATATTTTTCATAAAAAAAAGCATTAAAGCATAAAATTATAATTAATATTAAAAAACATATAATATTAAAGAGGAAATATAAAAGAATGAATTTGAGGAGCCTCTATCAATAGAAATACTTTGTAATTTTATGAGCATAATAAACATAACTTTTTCTGAGATTTTAAGTTACAATGAGCTCTTTTACCTCTAAACTTTATTCATCCCTCAGAATTTGAGAGTATATTTTTATCTGTGATATCTTTCAGATCAATAAAGCAAATTTCGCGCTTTTCCATGTAATTTGTATACTCGTGAAAAAATGCTGTACAATCGAAGTAAATCTTGATCAGTGTTAAAGAGACAGTTTAACACACACACACACATATATATATATATATAAAGAATCATTTATGTGTTCAAAAAATGGAATAAAGAAAGAATATCTCAGGAAGAAATATTAACTTATTAAAAACATTATTACAAATTATGGTTCATATACAAAGAAAATTTTAACTGTGCCTAATTAACATAAAATTTAAATATCTAAAAAAAAAATCTAAGGTTAACGTAATTGAATACAACTACTAATTCAATATAGAGCCATTTTCCTCAAAATTGACTGTTATGATCATTAATGTAGTTTAACATACGTTAAATCAAACTAGTTAATAAAACACACATAAAGAGGTGTAAAAGTTTAGAGAATTGGGTTCTACTTTAATTATTGTCTTTGTCAATTAAGTAAGCCTAGACATTACGAGATCTGTTTCACATAATCCTTTAATTATACTTTGTTCCTTAAGAAACTTTAAACTAAAATCTGAATATTTGAAATACTTTGGAAAATTTGAATATATGAAATATAAATAAAGTATACGAATTTATGAAATATAAATAAAGTATACGAATTTATGAAATATAGGTATGTAAATATATATATATATATATATATATATATATATATATATATAATAGCTTTTGTAGTTTTAAAAAAATACTACAAAATTTTCAAACGATTCAAATGAAAAAATATTCAGTGTTTATATAAATTAAAATATTAAGTAACTAAACGAAATTAAAGTTCCTAAGTATTAATAAAAGAAACTTTCAAAGAGGCGTATTAATTAGAAGTTATTTTATTTAGAAATATCCGAAAAACTTCACAATTTCTGTACAAAAAGTCGCTGGGTTTCTTTCCTTCCCCCTCAAAAATCATTTCACTCTGAAACATGAAAAACTCAAAGAAGCACGTGCCGAGAAAGGTCATCGAAATCAAAGACCTTCAGCAAAGAAGAAAAATATATACGATATATCCAATCCTTCTCTTTCAAAAAATAAAAGTTTTCATTGGCCATATAACGGCTGAAAGGAAGTTGAATTATGAAGAAAGGATCCACAATGAATAGCTGAATTTACTAGAATATAAACTATAGTGACAAAAAAAGATAATAATAAAAAACAGCCAACAAAAATCGACTAAATAAAAGACAAGTAAGGCATCAAAGGCAGAAGGAAAAAAATGCGACCCCAGGGACTTACCTTTGGATTCTTTTAGGCTCTAACAATGGATGATTCAATCGAAAAGTTGAGTTTTCGCGTCATCTGTAGGGGAATGCGGTATTAAAGTGAGTACGGCCAACTAAATGAGAAAGATATTCAGTTTATATAGGAGCTATCCTTCAAGTTTACTATTCCAAAGATTTTACCGTAGTTATTTATAAACAAATAAAGAAAATAGCGATAGCATAGCTGCATATGACATTTATGTTTAGTGGTGCCCATAAAATATGAAGTATGAGAAAAATATTGGTTGAAAATGTTTCTAGTGAGATATCTCTTTTTTCTTGATCTTGATTAAAGCTACTTTTAGGGTCATTTGTCACTTTTATTCAGATCACCATCGCAGATTTTCGTACTCAAGCTTAACGAATTCCCACTTTGAGAAAAGCTTTATGTAACTGACATTCTTATATTTTAATAAAAAGGAATAGCAAATATTTGTATTTGGAACATAAATTAAAAATATACATAAAATTTGATAAATCACACTGCAGTTGAACATATTTATCTTTTTGAACCGTACTTCGAATTTTAGCATTACTTTTATATACTTAAAGTCTAATAGAGAATTACTTACAAATTAAAAAGTTCTATATTTTTAATGACACTGTAGGATTAACAGAATCTTAGTGACATAAATTTTCAGACATTTTGAGAAAAAAGAAATTTGGATTATACCTTATAAATTGCACTATATTACTTATCCTCGTTGATAATTGGAAAGTTTTACTTATTTTTTAATTTTTACCTGGTTCTTGTCTAATATTCCCCCCCCCCTTTTAAAATATTAAATTATATTCCAACGTAGAAAACTTTTTCAGTTAATACTTTTTAGGATCGATACTGATCTAGAGAAATCAGATCTGATCAAATTAAATGGTGGTTGAAAAATAAATGTTTTTAAGAATAGCTTTATAACAATTAAAGTGAATACAAATTTAAAACGAACACTTAAGCTTAAATTTTGAGAACAATTTAACACGTTTAAAAAACATTCCGATTATTTGATGTTTCTATATGAGTAATGTTGAAGCTAAATTTTACGCCATCTATAAAGAAACAAAAAAAAGTCTTTTTGTAATTAATACATTATAATAATATATTTCATTAATTATAACATTTTTATTCCTTTATTGCACTTATTTAAAATTGTATTTATTTATTTATTACATTTGTTATAATTTACTTTGCTATTACTATTTTTTATTTAAAGATAATAAATAACAAGGACTTGGAAAAAACGAAAATCATAAAATTTTGTGCGCCATTTATGTCAAACGCTATAAGTAATACAGTACAGAAATTTCAAGAGTAAAAAGATAATATAAATGTTGTCTATTCATAGGAAAATGAGTTGTGCCATGAATTTGTCGAAGAATCTCTAATTGCAACAAAAAATTTTAAAAAATGGTATTGCATTCTCTTTTACGAGTATAATTAGACTTTTATTAAGAGTCATCATAGAAATAATTAAAATAACTCCAAACCGGAGCAATCTTGTTATTTCAAAAAGAGAGGAATAAATATTTAATTTTAAAAACGCAACACTTTTGCAAAATATAATGACTCTTGCCAAAATGTATCTTCTTATACTCCTCGCGGTTGTTTGCTTTAGTGGTAAGAATCATAAGCTTTATTTAAATTTATATCTAATGTTTTCTCAGAACGATTTAGATTATTCAATGAATATCTACATTATTCAAAGAAATTTTTAAATTTAATTATTACTAGAAAGCAAATACATATAAGTAGAATATTTTGCAACATCCTCTAATTTTAATTCATCTCTATTTTTATTTAAATTACAACAACAAAATAAATAATGTAGTCTTTTTAACAAGGACCTGATAACTTTACTGTATAACAAAAGGCTTGGAATGCTCAAAAGATAGTAAAAACTAAGAAAATTGTCATTTTTACTTTCAAATTGATGCGAGAGAAATTTTTGTTCTCCGTTATGTTAATTTACAATTTAGATTATTCAAGGTAAAAAAAAAATGATTTTCCATGAATTTTATTATAATATATTTTGTAACCAAAAAATTCTTCCCTTCTATGAAATTTATTTAAAATTCTCTTCCATTTTAAGAATCTATAGCTTTTATTACCATTAAGATTAGTTTCGTATTTTAACTTTGTAAAAAAACAATCCGACTTTACTTTCTTTCATATGGCGAAAAAATGTTGCATGACGGTGAAAGACATAAGATCATAGTTAAATTTGAATACCTTTTTATTAATCAGCAATAAAAGCAAATGATAATTTCTTATTAAAACTACACATTCAACGTATTAGAATTCATTCATGGATTCTATTTTTAATCATATCACGTTATTACACCAAATTTCTAATTCCATTTTAGTATTATAAATAGATTTTCGATTTCGTTGCATAAAAAAGCTAAACATACTTTACATGTTTAGATAGTAAAAAATATAGATACGAGACTTCATCATTATCAATATTTAAAGCCATACAATGGAATAAACAATCAATCAAAGAAATCTTTAACCAATTTATTCTGTCTTATAAATAAGCAAAATTAAAGTAATTTACTCATTTGGGTTGTCTGCTTAATCGCAACCTTAATCAAATATTTTAATGAAGAATTCTTATTACCTTAAATGATTCCAACAGTGGGTTGAATTTAACTGGATCCCAGTCCAGTAGACCACGAATAACGGGATCCGGGTCAGGTATACACTCTTAGAATATCGCCTAATTGTTACTCGCACTAATATAGTGTTTTTGTCCCTCTCAATATTTTCTCTATATTTCTTTCTATATCTAATATATTTTTCACCTCCAATCTCTCTATTTATTACATTTCTTATAAAATAATATTAATTTACATAAGTCATAGTTGTTTCATAAGGCGAGGCTCACAATTCAATAAGTTTAAAAAAGTGTAGCCTCCAAGGTTATTTAAAGGAACATGAGCGTATGAACTAGTTACATGACTTTTAAAAATCAGTAAAAATAATGCAATGAACCCTGCAAAATTTAGAATTAGAATCTTTTGTGTTATAATTTTTGTCTATTTTTACGTGACACATTTTAATTCTACATGTAATAAAAATGCTTGTATTGTATGAAGTAAATTCCACAGATTCTATTCTAGAAAGAATAGAATCTGTATATAGAAATTATTCTATTCCCTTCCTGAATCATTTGGATATACAATTTTTCAATATTTTGAAAAACTTCTACATCATTATTTTAATCAACTAAAAATATATGAGTTAGTGATTTAAGTATTTCTTCAGATTTTGTAGAATGTTTTGTTATAAAATTAAACAAGTTTTCCGATCTTTTGGGTAAGCGCCGATTACTTTCAATGATGTGGGAAATATATATTTTCATAGAATTATGATAAAAACCACGTTTGAATATAAAACGATCGACTTAAAGGGGAATAAGGGTCCGGCATGTATTGATATTTAATGTAAATGACGACATATCTACATATATTAGTTACCAAAAATTGATTTAACTAATCACATGAACTTTCAGAAGAATTTAAATTAATATAAGCCCAAATTTAATTTTTATTTTCATTCATATCAAGCATCACAAAGGCATTAATTAAAAATTAGTATAAAATCTCACCACTTGATGTTTTTTCCATTTCTTTTTTTTTAAAGAGAGCTTAATATAAGTTCCAAATACTATATGAATAGAATGTCATTTGGTTCGATAGATTTCTAGTTGAAGTGATTAAATAATTTTTTTAAAACTTAAATTGCGCTTCTTAGCCCATTTTTTAAAATTACACCAAAATCGGCTAATTTATTTATACACCTGAAACGCATTCAGTCATCTGTAAGAAATTAGGATCTCCCAGATGGAGTAAAAATCGTAATCTAGCAACGTTTCATTCGAGAGCTAGGACGTAAAGTATATAAAAAAATCGATTCAGTATCATTAATTAAGGAGGGTTCTTACAAACTTGAAAGAAAAATTGTTAATAAATGAAAACAATTAATTTCGAGAAAATAAATTTAAAAAAAAGAAAACTTATAATTAATTCGAAATAAGTAAGAGTGAAAATTGAAGCTGAGAATTAGACTTAGGTCTGGAAGATCGAAGGAGGATGTTTAAATCGTTGTACTCATTTTAGCGAGCTATGAAGAAGCAAAACAGAGAGGAAAACATTAACTATGCCTTAAAAGAGTTTAGAAGAATATTTCATGATTTTAGAATTTGAGAAATAAGGTAAAGCGTTGTTTTGAGTAGAAGTTTTATAAATATCAGAGATACTGTAATAAACTTTTTTATCCTTTTGAATTGAAAATAATGTATATTAGTAGGAATCTCAATTGCTCGTTGGATATCGTTATTCAATGATTCATTCAAAGCAAAATCGCAATTCTTCTACAAAAAACCGAAGCAAATGCATTATATCCATCTCCAGAAAACTCCATTTTGCTACAAGAACAAACAAATGTATAAATATAACGATCATCAAATTCCTTCACGAATAATCAAAAATACAGATGGATTGTGATGTCATGTGATGTAATATGAGCAAGAATTATGCGCAGTGAAGACAAAAACTACCTAATAGATCACTTCAACATTAAATTTTTAGAATCCTAAAGCAAGATAGAAAAAAACTACTCCCATGTGTATACCATCAGTACCCAGAGATTTACCTTTCCTAGTTTCATGCCTCTGGGTCATTATGTCTTTGTATTATGCATCATACTACACACATCTCTTCCTTTAATTCATATAATTAGATTTGTCCTGGAACAAAAACTAAAAATGCTTTGCATTGTTCATTTTTGACCTATTTAAGAAAAAAATATCAAATCGCGTCGAAATGCTCATTAAACTGCTCATTTTTCGAATGACAAAGGCTTGGGAAAAATTGTTGCACCTGCTAAAACCAAGGAAAAATGGTACAAAAAGAAATGGAGGCTCACAAAATATCACCAAAAATAAATATGGTTTTTTTTTTTGCTGAAATATCCTTATAATATGTTCACTGTTACTGAAATATCCTTACACACATCCCCTATACACTACACCCTATAAAATTCGAAGTGCTACAATCAATGGACTGGATTTACTTGACGGAAAAACAAACACAAACATATTCTAAAATTTATATATAATATTTGAAACTTTCATAATTTCACATTATAAATATCTAATTATATATAGAGTTATTTTTTATTGTTTTTGATATAATTTTGTAATATTTTTCAATTATTTGTTTACAATAAATAGTGATTATTAGAAGTCTCAATATATATCTAAAGACTACATATAAAAACGATTATATGTGTCAAATTTTAAGTTTTTTAAAAAGTATTTATAAAACTTTAAGTCTATTAGTCATAATATTTGTTCGATTAAGTATATATTTTAAAAAACTCTATTATTATAATTAATTCTATTCAAAGAACTGATTATTAGAAAATCATTTAAATAGTAAAAAATTGTTCAAAAGTAGGGAATCCTAATAATTATTTTTATAAATTTTACTGTATTTATATAATAGTTGTCATAATCTATTATAAATTAAATTAATTTGTAATATTCTTAAAGCGTTAAATTGAAATTTACTCTTAGATTAAGTACAAATGGATGCTTTTGATCTATACATTATCTTATTTCGATAATCTTCTTTTGTTATAAGTGCTAGGTTTTCTCATAAAGTAAGTGAATCCCAGTACGAAATATTTATGTCTATAAGTTATTATTATTATATTCTTTAAAGTAAGAAGAGAAAGAGATCTCTCATTGAAGCTCTTAGAGACTACACCCATGCCTAATGTCGAGGGAAAATATATAATAGAGACTCCTCATTAGGATCTGAAATTTCAAAGCAGAATAGAACAAAGTTTACTCATAACATTTGCCGTTTTACTGCGGAACGGTAAACATCTAATGATAAAATTATTTCAGATACTTGGGTAAATTTTAAATAATTAACGAAGAACAAAACACATATGTAATTTAAACAACGGGATTATTATTATTATTATTGTAAAATGTAGTACTATTAATTATTATTAATTTCATCCAATGTTTCTTATTTTCATTTAAATAATTAGATAATCATCAATGATTCTATTCATAGATATAAAAATATTGACATTTTTGTTTATTTGCCTTTTAGCCAGAAATTATTAAGTATATTGCATCTATGTAATGTATAAAATATATATCGGGAAGCATTGTAAAAACTATTCCTTTTTTAGCCTCGCCAATATCATGAAATTAAAACCAAAGCAGTTATGAATATTCATCCAGTTAATTCCACGGAAATATACCAGGGTAGAAACTAATTTTTAAGGCGTAGTAAAGTATTAAGAGATTACGACCGAAATTAAGCGGGAACCTCAAATTAAATGCAAAACTATTGATTGGTGTTACGCAACACACTGCTGGTATTTAATTAGAGAAATATGAAAGCACAGCATTTCAACACAATTTCAAATTATTGTGCAAGTTGTATAATGCATTACATGTGTAGTTCAAATGTAAACCTGTGCATAACATAAGTATTTTACAGGTATTAAAATATTAAAAATTCTCAGTTTATGTTAGAATTTGGCGAACTGTTTCTATAATCGTACACACACACACACACACACATATATATATATATATATATATATATATATATATATATATATATATATATATCAACAAATCTACTCGTCGAAGTCACTTGCTATCTTGAGATAAAGGTAGACGCTATTAGTGTTTTAATCATATTTATGAAGAAAAATTAGAGCAATTTAATGCTGTTAAGTTACTGTCTACTCAAGACAAAGTCGAACGCAAAATAACACGTCTTATATGGTTAGTGTATTTTAGAAAGAGAGGATGAAAAAAAGCATTAGAAAGAACTCAAAGTTTCCCTAATT
The DNA here is from genome assembly GCA_019974015.1 of Nephila pilipes. NCBI lineage: Eukaryota > Metazoa > Arthropoda > Arachnida > Araneae > Nephilidae > Nephila > Nephila pilipes. Next base: position 376,031 of record BMAW01121515.1, read on the forward strand.
TGTGTTAATTCACCATTTAATGAGGCTCGAGAATCTAACTGGTAAACAAGATTCAAGCGATTCTAAAATGTTCATTGGTTAGTTTTCTTTGCTTTATTGATTCTTTGGTTAGTTTTGATTGCTGTTATATCGAGTTGTCGTTTCTGTTTTCCATCGACTTGTCACCATCTTTGAGACATGGAGTCATCATTATCACCGAACAGAAATTAAAAAAATTAGATTTTTTCGATTAACCTACTCCAAAAAATTCAGTCTCACCGAGTGAAAAAGTTATGGCAACAAATGTTTTGAACGCATTTCCAAACATTCCCTGTAAGTTAAAGTGAAATCGTACGTTCAATAATGGCTACAAGAAACCATCAGTGTGCTTTTAAACGTGGGAGAATGCTTGGAAAACTTGAAGAAGAGTGTTAGTTTGACGAGTTTGCACAAGCGTTTGGTATTCGCAAAAGTGTAGTTTCAAGATCTTAGATAGCCTTCCAAATGATAGGTACAACTGTAGGAAAGTTTTGCGGTAGTTGGCCGAAGAAAACAACGACAAGTAATGACTAGTATACCATTCAACAGGCAAAAAAAAAAAAAAAGGTTGGAACCAGAAATCAAGTAACATTGCTCTGCAGCTGCGTTCGGCAACAAGGAGTAATTTCAGTCTGTGTAGCGTTTCTGAAGAGCCAGCTGATATGAATGGAGGTAGGGATATGGTTTCATCCCACTAACATCAAGGAAAGAGACCGTTAAGAAAAAAGATCAAGGAAAGGCAATCAAAGAAAGAGAGTGCTTGTGTAGGAGGCATTATGTTGAATGGATGAACGGATCTTCAGAATTTCGACAGTGTCTTACTTACCGGAAATTGTCACTGTGATGAAAGTATCCTCCCACACATGTGTCTGTTCCGAGGTGTCATTGGTTCAGACTTTATTTTTGTGAATGACAATGAACTTCCACTCAGGAACTTTGCTGTTGAGGAGCTTCTAGAAAGTAAGGTTATCTATATAATGGATTAGCCAACGTGCTTCCTTGATTTAAATCCCAACGAACATGTGTGGGATACTTTAGGGAGGTTCCTGGCAGCGAGATCGTATCTTACGGAAAACAACAGACAGCTGAAACAGATACTCCTTGAAGAGTAGCAACTTTTAAATCAAGATCTGCTGGATAATTTGATATTGGGTATGAACTGACGGTGTCTCGCAACCATTGCAATTAAGAGAGGTCATGTCCCTTACTAAGGGACTTTGATTTGTTATTTTTCCTCATAGTCAGAATATCTATTTTACTAACGCCATTCCGTCAATAATGACTTTTTCTGCTTTGTTCCGTATAATTTATACGTACAATTCAATTTTATTTTTGCCAATATACTATCATCAAGCTTTAAGTACCACTTAGTGCTTCCGTAGTGTGAATCTTATATCACTCGGTTTTTCTTTTTTTTTTTCGGAATTATGGCTCGATCTGAAAAGTTGCTTAAGTTTTGCACACTAGTGTAAGTATATATATATGTGCGTGTGTGTGTGTGTGTGTGTGAAAAAATTAAG
>BMAW01121515.1:377968-431135 GCA_019974015.1 Nephila pilipes
GTGTGTGTGTGTGTGTGTGTGTGTGTGTGTGTGTGTGTGTGTATGGGGAGGTTATAATTAAAGTTACATTATTCAGAGGCCTGTAGAACCCGTTCTGCTTATTGGAATTTGATGAAACTGATCGGATGATGAATAAATGTTATATGGACCATGGGTGAAAATGTTTCTAAAATAAAAAAAAAAATAGTTCAAATTTTGAAAACTAGGAGGAAATGTGGTGCCCAAAGGACAAAAAATATTCAAATATTCAATTATAGAATAAAAAAATATTCGTTAAAAGTTATTCAATAATAGAATAAAAAAATATTCGTTAAAAATTATTCAGTTATAGAATATGCTCAATATGTGCAGCATTGACATCAATAGCGTGTTGAAAGCTCATCATAGCGTTTTCAATGGTAGCGCGAAGCAACTCACGAGGGATTTCAGCCTCATGGCATATAACGCTAGCTTTCAATCAAGTAAAGTCCTAATTCCTCTTCTATAAACACGGTCTTTTAGAAATCCCCACAACCTGAAATCACAGGGATTTAAGTCGGGTGAACGAGAAGGCCATGCGTCCGGAAAATGTCTGGATATTACACGATTATTATCAAAGTTAGTACTTAGCAGCAAAGTTAGTTATTTTGACTTAGCGCCCAATGTGAGGAGTTGCTCCATCTTGCATAAAGGTAATGGTTTGCAAACATTGTCGTTCCTGTAAAGCTGGAATGACTTGCTGTTGAAGGAGCTCACTGTACCATGCACTCGTGACAGAGCATCTTTTAGGACCTCGTGAAGAAAGAAAAAAGGTCCAAGGATAAACTCAGCAGTAAACCCACACCAAGCAGTCACGTAAATAGAATGCAGTGGTTGTTGATGCTGGACATTAGGAGATTAAGTACCCCATATGCGGCAATTTCGACTATTCACAGCTCCATCTAAATAAAAGTGTGCCTCGTCTGACCATAGAATTTTCTAAGGTCACGCGTCATCAACTTCCATTCTCACCAAAAATTGACAAGAAAATTCAATGCATGTTTTGTGATCTTGATGTTTCAGCGTTTGCATCACGTGGATCTTATGCGGATACCGTTTAAAAATGCATCGCAGAATTTTTCGTACTATCGACCACGGAATCTCCAACTCGCGGGACACTGATCGACCACTTGCTGAAGAATAGATGGAACTGGTGGCTTTTTCAACCACCGCAATAGCGACTTCTTCACAGTTTCAGTCCCAACTGGTTTCCGTCCTCTTCCGGGCAGCACACCCAAATCTCCAGTCTCTTCAAATTTCATGATCATCTTCCTCAAACCAATCCTAGATATGGGGCCTTTTCACAGATCCTTTAAGCAATGATGTTCTTGCAGAGCAGTAAGTGGTTGTTGACGTTCTGATAAAACAGTTTTACCATTCAATCTCGATCTTTTTTTGTAAGGGCATGATTAATGATGACAAACGCAAGGTGAATGAGTGTCTGGGTATGACTGCAAGTTCATATAGAGATTTTACGGATTTGTATAAGGAATATTCGATAAAAGCCACCTGGTGATCAAAAATTTGCACTATTTTTTTTTTTATTGCAGAAATCTTTTCCCCATGGTCCATATAGCATATATTCCAAGTTTCATCAAAATCTGATAAGCAGAAGAATATATATATATTGCAAGTAGAGCAAACGTGTATAATTTAAAAAGAAACTCTGAAAAGAAAATTATAACATGTTTTATTGTCATATTAAAAATGAACAAAAAAAAAAGAAGAATGCTGCCCTGAATAGCATCTTAATTGATGTAGCAATGAACATGAAAGATAGATATTTAATTAAAGAATTCAAACAATTTTAAATTCCAATCTGACATTAAATTTTTGCCTAGAACGTCTCATTTTTTTTAAATATAATAATTATTATTTTATGGTTTTATTTGAAATGTTGATTTTTGTTACCCAATGCATTGATCAAACCAAAGAAAACGGAAAAATGTATTAAATTTTCAAATTTTTTCATTTCCCTACTATCAATAAAGATAAATAAATCTTGCAGAATTTTTTGGATAAGTTAATCCCTAAGGTAATTGTTTTAATCTTTAAGGCTTAGTTCATGCTTGGGTAACCAGGAAATCCGTAACTAGAGCTTTTATCTTGTTGACTGGTATTGCTAACGCAATGAAATATTCATTTATTCGGGAACTCTCAAAATGTAAAATATGTCGAATATAATTTGTGTTCATATAAAAAGAAAAACATGAAAAGCGTCACAAGATAAGCTCTGTTGAACTTTAAATAAAAATCATTAACTAGTAAAATTACTTCGTTTTAAAATGTGCCTTTTCAAACTTATTACAGATTCATCCGATTCCTAATAAAAAAAAAAATAGCTGATCAAATTGACCCAATCACACAACAAAATAAACATCTATCTTGATAAGCACAAAATTAGCAAAACTTATTTATGCGTATGGAAATGTCACAAATTAGTATAAATTCTAATGTTCTCATTTTTATTTTTAATTTTAACGTATAAAAAGTTTGCAAGCGGCGAATGCTTACGGTTTCTTGGCCATTTTTCATTACACTTCGCACCATAAAACTTCTTAGGCCTACTTCCATGCTTTCTTGAGAATTTTTAAGCGTGCTGTCTAAATAACGCCGAGACCACATTCTTTTTCCGGTTCTCATTTAATGAGAAATATTAAATCACGATCATGGGGTGTGTCATGAATCGATAAAGTTCCAATTCTTACTACAATCTAACTCAAACGAGTCGCACAACAATACCAAGGAAAAAACATCGCGTATATCATTCCTTTGTTCTTCTCAACAGTCAATATCACCTGGTATGTAGTTACAAAGCTTAGTGATTGGTTGCAGAGTCTTACATTTTCTCCTTTTGTGTCTCAGATGTTAAAGAAAGTGTTATCGGCTTGAACTGAGAGAAAGCTCGTGTTATGCTTGTCAATATACCTTAGAATACTTTAAAGGGAGTCATTTGTCCTCACTAGTGGTCGTGTTTATCTTGCTAAATCACTTGCCTTTGCCCTGAAGGAACGATTCAGTTTTAAGAATATTCCGGAGAGAGTGCTGTAGTACTCTATGTCTTGGCTTAGTAATCATTACAATGGAGGAAAGATCATTTTAATCAAGAAACATCACATTGGAAAATTTCTGCTATGATTTTAATTTAATACTTAGTGCAATTCTAAACATTACGGAGCTTAATTCCCTAGATATCGTCTTTTGTGGAACTTTTTAAGTAAAAGAAAAACTGTTATTCTACTTTTAATATAATGAAACAAACTTAGAATATGTGAAGTCTTTTAATCGAAATAGATTTCCTCTTAGCTTAAAATACTTTTATGAAGCTTCTAAGTCATTGATACATTTAGAGAAAAGTAGATATTGCTTAAAATAATTATTACCAAATTAAATCATATTATTACTTTTAAAAAAAATTCAGGTACCTTTTCAGAACAAATAAAAAATATTAGTTCTCATGAAAAGCCCCAATACACCTTGAAGAAATACAGAGAAATCCATTTAACGAAATATATGTAGCTGAAACTGAAAATGTTTCTTCAAATAGATTTATTTTATTTTCGAAGGATTACTTAAAAAATGCGTTGAGAAATAAGCATGCCATTTGTTTTAAAATAATATAATTTTAAAAAATAAACATCATGAAAGGGGAATGACAAAACCAAAATATACTGATTTCATATATTAAAAGTAAACTCCATTTTTCCAAAAGTTTTTGGTTTGGGTAGAAATATTTCACTCCTAGGACTGACTGATTTTTGGACGAGCTCCAAATATAAACATTTACCGCAAATGGTTTCTGCAGTACCAAACTATTTATTACCAGTCATTCATTTTATAAAGTATCATTCTGCCCAGATTTTCATTCACCATTTTCCTTAGGAAAAGACTGCATTCTAAATAGTAGGCAGAAACTAAACAACTCTGGATAGCATTGGAGTACCACATTAATACAAATCGTGTTTGTAAATGGCTGTGAATTTCGAAATTTTGTAGCATTACATTTAGAGTCATACTTGTTTTTGATGAGTAACGTTTCAAATATTTTTGTGGTATAAACATTTTGGGTATCAGATAAAAATCTCAAAAACTCACAGAAATTCTCTAAAATGCAGTAAACGCTTTGTAAAAATGTAACCATATAGACTGAAATGTGCTTTGTTAATAAGAAACAAAGTTTATAGTAATTTTATATAAGTTTGAAAAGTTTATAAATTATATCTGAAAGTACCCGTGTTAGGAATGATGTAATTCATTTCAGCATTTCTGTGAATCGCTTTTCTTTCTTCTAGGAAGTTCAAAATATGATGTCACCATAACTTTTTTGATAATGAGACCATCTTCGCCTTCTTTGGTGTAGATAAATCAAAAGCAACCCATTATTTTAATTGCAGCTTGGTTTCCGTTGAATTATTATGAATTATGCAGCAGTAATGAAATTATAGAAAAAATGCAAATGTGTGTGTGTGTGTACGTGCGATGACAAATGGCGCTGGTAAGGCTATTTGGTGTTATTACCACTGTTGTTTCGTCTTTTTTGCTTCTTGCAGACTTTGCTTCCTTTTTTAGCTATTATATGAGGCTTGTGCATTATTTAATAGAGCCATTTAATAGAGCTAAGTTTGATCATTAAAACATGTTTAAGCAAAGTCTACTGTGCTAAAATAGTGGCAGTACTTAGCTTTATTTCTATTTTGTTTATTTTTAAAGGATTTTATATTTTCAATTATGTCTTACTATTTTTCAATATATATTCTTGTTATTAAGTTTCTGTATTTTTTCCTTTATTTTTTGGATGAGTTTATTTTTTAAGTTTTAATGATCAATAATTTTGATCAAATTACTTGCTGTATGTGGTGGTAAAGTTTTCTAATCTTTTTAATTAAAAAATCAAGTGTACAAATAAATATAGATGGTTTTTAATAGATTACGTTTATTTACTATGGCTTAATGCAATTGTTTCGTTTTTTTTTTTTCTCTCTTTTTCTTTTGTTTATTTAGGGCTCTATTTTGGGTTTTTTGCTTATGATTGGTCTTATACCATTAACAATAATATTTACTGAAGCTGTTTATTACTGGATTCCTGGAACTAGTTTAAACATAATGTTGTCAATCCAAAATTTGTGACAGATTTTAAATTACGTAATCTTCATTTTCCTTTTAACTTGAGATATGCTTTGTATTTCTTGGTAAAGTTATGTTTTTTAACTTGGTTGTAAATTTTTTTAAATTAGATGTTTTATTTTTATTTTGAACTAAAAATATATCATGTTTAATATGAATTCTTGAATTTCTTTTATACTTCATTAAAATAATTTAATAACTTTTTACAGCTTAATACTTTATATGTTTTAATTTTTTTTAGGATTTTTAACAAAAATGTTTTTGCATCTTTTATTGGCTAATTGTTTCAATTAATTCTACAATATTTTCAAGTTAATAGCTCTAACATTTTCACTTTTATTTTGGTTTTTTGTTAGTTATAACTTACAATTTAGTATGATTTTATATATATGTTAAAATTATGTTTCTTAACAATAACAATTTAAGTGTGTAACGACTGCTCTTCATTACTCTGCTCTTGCGTCATTTCTTAATAGTATATGATAAGCAATAATAACTAAACTGCAATTGAATACACCTAAGAAGCAAATACAATGCTTTATTATTAGTCAATGATGGATAGTTAAAGTCGTCCATTTTTGAATCCCAAATTAACTTATCAATTCTAATTTAAGATCAACTAATGAATTCTTAGCAAACCAAATCACTTACATGATGTGGCCGCGGTAGTCTTGTGGTCATGGTCATAGATCGTGGTCGGCGGTTTTCGTTAATCCGTGACTTTGAGCGATGTTGATACTAAAAATCCACCGTGTAGTGGGGATGATGCAAGTTACATCCAAGGGATGCACGTTGTTCCAAAGTCCTCCTGTGGACGTGGTGGGAAAGTTTGAAGAAAGTGGTGCCAGCTCAGGTGTCGTCCTCGTCACTTGGCCGAGATTCAAAATCACAAAGTTTGTAGGCAATAGCCCTCCTGTTGCTTCTCAGTGGGAAGTGAATAAACAATCATAATCACAATGACTTGTATGATTCAATCACTTCACAAACTATTGATTCTTATTCTAATACTTCAGCTATAAAATCCATTTCAATCCACAAAAATAATAGAAGAGTTTCATTCAAAATAATAATCCTCGGTCAACACAAGTCATTATCCTTTATCTTCTCTCACTTTCCTTTCGATATATTTCATCTACATATCATTATCTCTAAATCACTTCATTTCGCTTCTGTCTTCATCTTATTTACCTAATTATTTTTGGGAAGAAATAATTGCATTTTCATGCAATTGATATTGATATAAAGTCCTTCAGGTTACTGGAAAGAAAATCGCGAAAAGCTCAACGTCGCATTATATATATATATATATATATATATATATATATATATATATATATATATATTGACGTGTAAAACTGTACTATGATTCAGGGTTGATTACTACTATCTATTCATTTGGTGTGTGTGTGAGAGATAGGCAATAACGTTAACTATACGTGATTAAAATGGATAATGCAAAAGGCATAGCTTCACCTCCAAGATTACAGCAGAAGAGGGAGAATTTTTTTCTTACCTTAGTTTTTATTGATAGAGATTTTTCCACACCACATAGTAACTCATGTGTTATAAGATGAAGGAATTTTGATGGTTTTTTATGACGACTATCAGTCTAGTAGGAATTATTTCTGACACATTCATGACCGTGTGAAAGTTTATTCAGCAGATTTTAAGAGCAAGTGATCGCATAAATTAATGGATAATTTGGAATTGTATCAGCAAATAAGAATGAACTCCTTACTAATGAGTTAAAGAATGGGGGAAATTAGAAAATTAAATTAGCTTTATGTGTGATATCATTACACACACACACACATATACATATATATAATAATTGTATATCAAAATAATTGTAGACCAAATGTTAAATATATGTAACCTTTTTATTCTTCCTATTTAATTTTAATTCAAAATAATAATACATTAATGAAACTGAATATTTAGATATTAAATTAAAAACTATAGACACTAAAATGCACAGTAATATTCCCAACCCAAATGAAACGTGAGTAGTTAAATTAGAGGCAGGTAGAAATGAAGCGAAGTGCGGTAGAGAGGAAAGTATATAAGCAAAGCGAGAGTCGCACGATAGAGGTTGAGTGTCACTTGTGCTGAGTTTATGCCTTATAGGTGGTAGAAGAGATCAAGAGTGAAATCAAGAATCAAGACGGCTTCAACAAAGAAGATTGTGGTAAGCTAACTTTAATTTGATATTAGTGAGCCAAGCAAATATATCTAGGGCGTTACTTTGGAGAGCCGGTGTTCAATAGTCATTATAGTACAAAACTGTGGAATAAATATTGTGCGTGAGATCTGTCTAGCGTCTTCTTGCATAACTTATAGACTCTTTAGTAATAGTATATTTAGTTTAGCTATGGCACAAGAGGTGAATAGAAATATTAGGTCGCCACAAATTTATCTTTGTTTTTAATATATTTTCTTTAATTTTTGCAATTCTGCGCGATAATTTTTGAAAAAGTTTTTATTGAACTTTTCCATTTTGATTCTCCAAATTTTAATAGTATACTAATTTCTTATAAAGTACCTGTTGTGGTGATGGTAAGGATCTTTTAAAACAATTGATTAACCCGCATCTCAATACCAAGCCTGTGACAGCTTTTTTAATTACTTTTTATCCTGTTTTGAGTCTTTCTCAATTGAATTAACTAATTTTTCAAGGTAATATTTTCTTGTGTTTGATTTTTGATTTTACTTTTTATAATGTCTATTTATTATAACTATTTTTATAAATTTAGTAGTTTTATTATTACAATAGTTACTTTCAATTTGATTTAGATATTTTAGATCATAGTACTATTTTTGTATTCTCAATTATATCTACCTTATTGTATATATATATAATATGCACTCATAATATAAAAAGGCATTGATTCTCACCATTTTTATAATGAATTTATTCTTATTTAATTTAATTATATACACTACAAATGTAATATTTAATTTTACAGATCATTGCTGTGTGTGTGACAATTTTTAATTTCTTAAATTCATTCATTATTTTTCTTAGAATTATTAGTTTTCCTAGTGTTACTTTCAGTCATATTAAACAATAATTAAAATTTATAATCATCCCCTTATTCACATAATTCTTAGAGATTCTTCCATTTCCTGTTTTTCTGTACTCTACAAGCTCCCCCTCCCCTACACACAAATCTTTGATATTCACAAAACCAGAATATATTCCATTTTCAAGTAGAACCGTTCTTTAAATAATTACTTGGAATTTTTTAAAACTAAATTATGCATTAAAAATCACTTGCACTTAGTTTAAGAAACTTCATTTCGTACTAATAACATTCTCAATGGTTTAATGCTTATTTTTAGAAATTATTACAGGTAATACGTTTCTTCCTGACAATAATACAGAACAAGAAAGTAAGCCCTAGTATGTTTTTTCAAGATACTCTTGATTTAAGCGTTTCAATAAAAATAAGCTCCGTTCGCAGTAGCCTTCCAGCCGAACACTTTCAATACCTCAATTGTTACACAAGACAGACGTATTGAGCAACGAAGTAATAATATTAATGTATAATTAATTTTAAGTAAGTAATATTACTAACAATTGTTTTTAAAATAAATGATAATATTAAAAATACATCTAAGCATTTATGCAAAAATAAGGTATCCCCTGATGCTAATAGCTCCTTTTAGAGCAAATACTAATTCAAGATCTGGTTAGTATAGATGGATGCATTTAATACTTCTGGTAAAATACACACACACACGATGGTCGTATTGAATTTTATAGTAATAATATCAATATACAATTAATTGTAATAAATATAACATCATTGGTAATGATATTAAAAATAAAATAATACGTGTAACAAAGTATTTGTGTAAAAATAAGACACTCCCTATAATAAGGCCTCAAAATTTATTTTGGAGTAAAAATTAATATAAGATCTCGCTAAGATCTTCAGATAGACGGATGCACTTAATACTTCCGATGTCATAAAGGACGGACGTATAGAATTATAAAATAACAGTATCAATATATAACTGAAAATGTTAATTAATAATATTATAGACATTAATATATAAAATAAATGGTAATAAGATATATAACTAAGCTTTTGTGAGAAAGTAAAATGTCTCTTGAAGATAAACCGAGACATTTACGGAGCAAAAATTAGTAAGGGGGTGCCGTCTTAATTTCAATGAAGCTTGGTACATCTGAAACGTCTAAGAATTTTCGGATATTTATCTTAAAAATAACGACGGTTGGTTTTTTTTCAGTGCAGGAGAAATCAACAAGACCTCTCAAGCAATTACCGTTTAAATGGATAGTACAAGTAAGTATCAATGTTCTCTTACGAGGTTAATAGAACTCAACAGAAACAAACTATCGGAAAAGTTTGGCGGTCGATTGCATTTTGGAAGAAGCCATTAACAAGCTTTAATCGATTATTTTCGCATGTCAGTCAATGAAGGTGGCGTCTTTTCCAGTAAATGGCAGTCATGAATAGAAGTGAAGTATGTCTTTTTAAACCATTAGCTTCTATTGTTCTTGAAATGCTCTGTAGTACTTGGTATAATTAATAATACTAATCAGTTCGAAGTCTTTTTGTTGTGGAAACCACGCTTACTGATTTTTATATTTTTCATGATGCTAATTTTCAATATTCAATCAGAATTTCTCCTGCAAGAACCAATTTTTGTGTTATAAAATTTTTCTCATAAATTATCAATTCCCAATATAGTTTAAAGTGTAACTCTCTTAGATCATTCATTGAATACCCTTTTAAATAGCGAATAGTATGAGCCATTTTTTATTCTTATTATTTATTTAAGTATTTTCTAATCGACTGGTTTAAAATAACATATTTAAGTTCAGTATTTATTGTGAAAAGAATATTTTTATTCAATTTTAAAATCATTAGATTCACATTTTAAACAAAAATTAGATCCAAATACATTTTGTTATCATTTTAATTGAGTAATGCGGTTTGCAAGAGGTTTTAACGCACGGTTATTTCTGTTTGAATTAAACCAATCAAAAAAAATTACGCTTTTCCGAAATTGTAAATTTATATCACTATATCATAAGTAACATTTTTATTAGACATTAATGAATTAATCAAATAAATTTTTCAAAGCAGTATAAACTGCTAAAAGTATTCGTGTTTTTTCTTATAGGTTTAAAAGTGATTACGGTATCCTTTTGACTATAACTTGATCTTTTTCAGTTATGTTGATTTTTTTACAAGTAAATTTTAAAAAAAAATAAACATTTTTAGTAAATTTTAGTAAAAAGGAGAAAAGTTATTCCAGAAATCTATCAGACACACACAGAGTTTCGGAGTCCTTAATAATTCTGATAAAAATACTTTTGTCATATTTATGCACTCGATTGTGTTTAAAAGAAAACTTTACGATAAAAAAATTATTGACAAGGAGAGATGTTTCTTAAATTACTTATAAAGAAAATGATCTAAATTATTAATTATTTACATTCAGAGATGTACTAATAGAAATATTAAATATACTAGAAAAGCTATAACAAAAAAAATAGCTAGTACAACATTTTAATTTTATTAATCATTAACATTAACATTAAATTTCTTTAAGATTTTGAAATTTGATAATTCAAAAACGAGGTGAGTAGAACTTGAAAATAACATATGAAATTTGTTCGAAAACTATTATTATGTCAAGATACAAAGAAGTTGGGAAATGTGATTTCTGTAAAAAATGAAAATTATTTTTTGAGTAATATAAAAATAAATTTCAAAAAAAACAAATGTATATATTTATTATTATTATTAATAATAATAATTTAAACAGCTGAGATCACAGAAGTAAAAAAAAGATTTTAAAAGACTTAACTTCTAGATGACAGTCTAAATGGATACAACATGTTCATGAAATTTCGTAAATGAAAAAGTAGCGAGGCTCTTGAATAATCATTCACATCAGAAACTGGTAGTGGATTATTTGCTTTTTTCCATTCCATTACTCAATTTCAAATCGTAAGAAAAAATTAACTACTTACCATAAGATCCAAACATATAATTAATAATGAACTTGCAATTATAATCATAACGATCTTTTATATAAATTTCTGATTTATGGTGATAATTGGTGCAAAGGAATATTATTATTTAAGAATTGGTGTAAAATTTGATCGTTTTATAGCAATTCATTTTTATTAACAATAGAGCACAATCAGTAAATCAAACTCAAATTCTTAATTTTTTTTCTGTATCTAATGCTTCAGAAATGAATTATTTTTAACACTGTTCCAAATTCGACATCTATTAAGCATTTTAAAATCATTTGTTGAAATTGTTTGTCGAATATAAGTTAGTATAGTTTAGTATCAATAGAAATCAAAATATAATAAGGAAACCCAATAATGAAAACACATTTGAATCTCTACATTGCCCCTTTTTGGTATAAAATCTGGTAGAGATTCCAAATTCTTCTGTGGAGTGTGGTGGAAGTTTAGAGAAAGATGTGTCAGCTAGAGTGTCGTCCTCCACATCACTCGACTCAAAATTACGACGTCTGTCACCAATAGCCTTCGAGTTGCTTCTCAGTGTAACGTTCATAAACAATTACTTTTGATATAAAAACTAAGTCTCATGTGTCAAAAATAATTTAAATATTACACTAAATTTAATCTAAACACAAATTGCAAAAAATTATGCAAGACCAACAAATATCATTTTGAATCTTAAAATAATTAATAATATAAGAAATTCGAAAAAACTCAGTTATAAAAATTACCAAGCATTCTATATAACACTTATAATTTTGCATTATAAATGTTCATACATATAGTTATATTTTTCTTGCATTACAATTTAACATTCAATTTTAAAAAATCGAATAAGCAGCAATAGAATTCAAATTCCTTTCTTCAAAATTGAGTACGATACTTGAGTTAGGTAAAGCATAAAATGATCAATAAGAAACTGTACAAATAACTAAGATTTTAATTAGTTTTCTTTACTTTTTGATTCCTTTTTAAAGTGTTAGACTTATACATTTATAAAAACTAGCCATGAGAGAATGAAAAAGACTTTCAAAGGTTTTCACTGCAAGGAATTTTAAATCAGTTGTATGATATTTATAATAATATGTATACTTCTAAGAAATCGGTATTTTTCATATCGGTATTTTTCATAAATATTAAATTTGATATGTAAACATAAATGTTTATTAAACATAAATATTAAATATTTTGCTTATAAGAATTTTAAATTATGTATATAAAATTTTTAACTATGCGTATGTTTTTATGACATTACTTATTTATATATAAACTAAACATAAATATTGAATTTTTACTAACAATGCAATAGCTGTTTGTAAGGTTAAGAAAATTATAAATAAATCATAGAGGTAACGGTCTACTTTTTTTGAGAATAAATACTTTATTAGATTCTAAACAATGAAGAAAATAGATTTTTTTTATGAAAAAGGTAGTTATATATTATTCAGGAAGGCTTTTCGAAGACCAATGGGATCAAATTTTACTTCTGTAATTCAGTTTATTACATTTAAGTGAAAAGTGCTTGATTTACAGCAGTATTAATCTAATTCTTTTACATTTAAAAGAAAAATAAATATATATTTCTTGAACAACTACGCGCAATATGTTAGCGAATAAATTCCTTTGCAATTTATCAAATAAAAGCTATTATTTTCATTCCAATGACATAATTGACGAAAATGAAGAAAAATATTTTATAAATGTTATTTCTGAAACTCAGATAAGACCTTTTAATGGAAATTGCAATTCCTAAGAAACTACTTAAAATATCTCCAAGGTAACGACAAAAATAACTCAAATTCAAGATTTTAATAACATCGAAGATTTCCAATTTAATTTAATCATTTCGGAGGCTTCTGAAACATTATAGAATCGTCCTCAAATAATTGTTTGTCACAAAACGTCTGTATGTATTGCTTGAAGACAAAAGTGGATAAATTCAGTCATACGAAAAAAAAATATTCATCCATATTATTTAAACTTATTTTTAAGTCTAAAGTTTTTCAGTCAATTTTGAAAATGAAATGGAAACATGTTTTGAAGAGTATAAAATCTGTCATACATATTTCTATTTAAACAAATATAATAGCTTATTTCTATTTTATTAAAAAAATAGATTGACATGACAGATAAGCTTGTAAGGAATTCAAACTTTTAACCAGTTTTATCATAACTATAAATATTTCGAAAGATGCCAGTTGTTTATTCAGTCATATTTGTCATATATTTATCTTTCATTTTAAAATGTCTTGTTTATATTACACTGTTTTTATGCTTTACTTAACTTTAAATAAACTGATTTTGAAATTTAAAAGCCATTGATCGGAATGATTGTTTTTACGTTTGATCTGCATGTGAGGAAAGATGCGGAGGCAAGTTTCGACCAAGTATGAATTGATGAAAATTTATCCAAAATGTACAACGAAAAAACAAATCTTTAATAAAATATAAACACCCCTAATTTGAAAAATATAAATGTTAATATCAAAGAAGAAATTTATTTTCGTGTTTATAATAGTAGATTAATGAAGAATTAAAAAGTGCTTCAAATTTCAGAAAGGAAAGCTATGAATTATTTTTAAAATTTTACTTCACTGAAATTTTTATGCAAAAAGTAACATCTTAGATTTTTTTTTAATTTATGGAATTGGTTAATGGATGTACATCTTTAATTCAAAGTTGAATTTTGGCAGACAGTATTATTATTTCGCTTGAAACCTTAAGCATAATTTCAAAATTCAATTACATATACATAATCCGCGAAATTTTACGCTAACAATACTAATATTGTCTTAAAAATTATTCTGAAGCTAACTTAGCATTTTTATTACTCAAATTGGCTAATGACACGTACCCCAGGATGTTAATAAAATGTATAAAAATAAAAAAAATGTATAAGTAAAGTAATTTTCAATAATAAAAAAATTAATGAACCTTTTTACAGCAAGAACAATCCCATTATCTTCATTTCTTGAAAATAAAAATTCCAAACCACCTCCTTTTCAATGGTGGCAAACATCAGAGACAATTCAAACTTCAAAAAGTAGTTTTTAAAAAATAGAACTTCCGAGATATTACGTTAGAAAGTGCTTCATCCACAAAATGTCTCAAAAATATTTCTGGTCTACTGAACTTTCTTGGAATAACCAAGACCCTTGAAATCGATTTTTTGACTTTACAATGTGTGGAACTAAGCAAAAATTCTAGTCGAACTCGGATATTTTTCAGACGCGTTATACATATGTGTGATAGCTAAACTTTCACTTTTCTTAACAGTTAAAGGCACACGAGTTATAGATTTTTAGTATAAAGAGATGATATATATTTCGACTGTCCTTTCAACGTGGGTGACTAAACTGATCTAGAGTTTTCGGAATCTTTATGTCTCGGTAGAAGTTAGCTCATTCATTCATTGGAATTAGCTGTAAAATATTATTTATGTTTTTATTGATATTGTTCTAGAATTATATAAAGGGTTATTGGTAACTGACCTCGTAATGTTGTGCTATTGCTAAGCGATTAAGAATTATCTCAAACGAGCTGGTAACTAGCTATTTTAACTTTCAAACCATTGCTTGAAAAATCCTTATAGAGTCCAGAAGAATTAAACATGTAGCTATTCTCATAATGTAGTAATCCAACTATTTAGAAAACCCAAGGTCTTATCCTACAACGAATCTCAAACCAATAGCTTACAAGATCTTTGCTGTACAAATCAAATAGAATTAATTGGTGATGTTCAAGTCGAATCATGATTTAGAATACTTATTTTCCTATTATTCGAAACATTCTACACAATTTTTTATTTGGAATTGTGTCTCAAAGTTTTCACACACTCATGATCAGATGAATGATTTCAAATATTGGAGTACTATCTTAAGTGTTATTCCATCTTTTAATACAGAGTCAAAATCACTAGGTCCGTCACCAAACAGCTCTTTTGTTGTTCTCTACCAACATTTATTAAAACCTACCAACTGAATTAACTACATCCCTGGTAAACTTTAAAAATGAAGAAAAAAATTGCAATTTGTGTAATAAAAAAACATATGTTAATGCATTTAAAAGTTGCTAATTAGCTCACATGGACTAATTAACAATTAATTTAAACGATCCCGGAGAAAAAAAATACTCAAAAATGAATACCCAGACCTACTCATTTTGAAATGTGTATGTTTGTATCAGATTTGAACGTATATCTTTATCGAATGTAAAACATTACATGTATTCAAAACGAAAAAAAGGGGAAAGTCAACATTCTCAAAAAATTATTACAGATATAATTACAACAAAAGTTCTTTTTATGTATTGGCTAAGTATTTTAAAATTTGGGGCTCAAAAACAAATATAGTTTGCTTAAATATTTCGAACTATAATTCGTATTTACCAAGCTACACGTGGAAGAACACATGAATATTAAAATGAGTACGTAATTTGATTCTGTTGTGAGTACGATTCCATGTTCCTGACACTTTTTTTTATTATTAAAAGAATTCTAATTTAAATGTGATTTGCTAATATTCTTAAAAAATGTTTCTTCATTTCTGCTAATAATTTGATTCGGGTGGATCTGAGTTTAGCGTAATTCTTGGCGACTGATAAAAAATGAAATTGTCTGGTAATGTTGATGTATAACATTGAGAATTTTCAAATTTGAATGAATTATTAATTCAAAAATACTAAATGTTTTTGAAACATTGCAGATTTGAAAGGTTATATTGAAAAAAATATTAAGAATGATTCTATTATGTTTCAAGAATTGTTATTCATCAGTTGGGAAAATGATTTTCTTATGAGTAATTATTTGTGTTGCAGACTATCTATAATATTACATTGCAATCGTGTCTTTAGAAACTTCTTGACTTAATTCCTACAGATCAGTGTTAAAAATTATTTTCATACATGTGAATATCTGTGTGTGATTCTGAGAATATTTTATAGAATAGCATTTTGGTACTTAAAAGTAAGATATAAGTATTTTATACACACAGAATAAAATGTTGACAAAAATAGCTTTTATTACAGATTATTCCTTAATGAATTGAAATAAATTTCAGATTCTCTATGACAGGAGTAAGATATTTCTGAATATATTTTTTAAAGAACATGGTTTTATTTTGAAGACAAATTTAATGTGTATTTTGGAACTAAATTTTCACAGCCTAATCAAACATCATTCCTGTTATGTCCCAAATACTGTTCATATCATGTTATAAGTGATTAGCTTGTGTTTCATCACTATTGTCTCCCATTTTTTAAGTTATCGGTTATAAACTCATATGACTTGGGGTGAGGAACCACTACTTGTTTGTGTTGTATTTCTAAATTTGATTTTTATATAATTAAGGTTTTAACACAGACATTTCATATTTTGGTTTTTTTATTATAATATGGTCTATGGTCCAAAAATGTGGCAAAGATTTAAATAAATATTTGGTGCAGTATAATCATATTTTATTCTATACATGAACTCCAACATTCATTCACACAGAATAAATAAAACAATTTCTTTTGTATTCAATACATGACACCAACATAATAGTTATGTGTAATTCAATAAATAGTATGTAATAATGAACATTTTTAAAAGCTTAAAAATGTTCACCATAGAACAAGGCTGAGTTTATTATCTAACCCTTTTACTTGTTGATATTTATATTTTTATTTATACAATTTAACCACTTTATTCATGCACTTCTTAAAGTTAATGTTTTTAAAAAACATGCTGGTGCAGAGATGAATTACAAAGTAAAACTGAGGTTCTGGTGTTGCCTGGAAGAAACAAGAATCACATTTGCGCGACAAAGCAACGTAACAGATTATAAGCAATACTCAAGATTTGTGGAATGGAAAATTTTCTATTTCCTAAAAATTCTGTTTTTTACCCCCGACTGTATCATTTCTATTGAAATATAACTTTAAAATTAATATTTTATACATATTCTTAAGAATCAGATTATCATTAATATAAATTTTAGTATGTGTCTTGTTATTCACAATAATCAGAATTTTTTCTGCACTTCATTTTACTTTAAAACATATAAGAAAAATTGTATTTGATTAATAAATATTACTTTGAAAAAAAGAAAAAAAATTAATGCTATCTATTATTAAATTTGAAACTGTATATAGAATTTACATATTCAAATATGTTTTTCTTAAATACTGTTGGTTCCTTTTTGAAACATTATAATCAACTTGTGATAATATTAATTAATTTTGTTTGCAAAACACATTTAAAAAAAAAACTTTAATTCAAGGTACAAATTGCACCTGTTTAAAGCATAAATCATTATATAAATGCTACAGCTTAATTATGTATCTTGATTAAAAGAGAAAATAGTTTAATCTAATATAGCTTTATTTTTTAAACAGAATCAGCCTGATAAATAAAAAGTTTTTACACATAAAAGATACTATAATTCAGAAGAGCTTAATTACACTTTAAATATTCACATTTATTTTTCAGAGGATTCAGAATAATTACAATACTAGAATAAATACTGGGCCTTTATTTTTAACATGTTAGAATCAACCGATGATCTAACGATACGTAATAATATTTATGCATGAAATAATTTAAAATACAAAATAAGCTTAATCAAAACAAAAAGCTGAAATAGCCGTTAACAGTTCATAAACACATATGTTTCAAAACAGAAAATAATTTAAAGCTTCTATGGGAAGTATACAAACAAACGCCAGAAGCAAGTTTAAATAGGCTTACCGAGTGACATTTTAACAACGCAATTAAACAAGAATATGACTATAGATATATAAAAATATAGTCAGATTATTTCCTACCGAATGTAAATAATTGAATAATGTAAGAAATATGATAATATTAAATATATTAATTGAAATAAAGTGTAAGAAAGATGTAAACAGCTAGCACATAGAGAAATCCGATGTTAACGCAGACCACACCGGTTTGTTTTTGTAGACATATATGTTGGTAAAATAATTAATTTTTGGCAATATATGATTTATACGACCAATTTAATTATGTAGTGAATGTGATAAATATTTACCTTATTTTAGCAAATTATTTAAAAAAATATAGTGTTATAAGTTTTATGCAATTTACTTAGATATCTAATAAGTCATACTATTTGATTCATTCAGGTCAAAAATGAACTCAACTTTAAGCAACATGTGCAAACACCAAAACATTATGGCAGCGGTTGTTGCAGTAGAATATAATATAGGTCATAACAAAATTGAAAAAGTTTATGTATATCATGACGCATATCTTAGTACTAAAATCACATACTTTAAAATTCTGCTTTTAAAGATAGCTAACCAATATCCATAATTTCTCCAACCACGAAGCACTTTTTATAGACAAATATTAAAGGTAGTGCTTTTCAGTTTGGAATCATTTCAATTTTATTTTTGTATTCAATTTTAAAATGCATTGCATGTCTTGAAATATGCAACTTTACAAAATATTTTTGAAGGCAATTAATCTTTCTAAGAGAGCAATTTCACATGTAAATTTTATACTTTCTTAGATCAGAAATTACAAAATGAACAAAATCAATTTGCAAAATTAAACACCATAATCAATTTCAATACTTTTTATTATTCTATATTCCAAACTTTCTCTGCAATATGCGACATTGTGTATAAAAATTAAATGTATTTACAAACTGATTCTTATTGGATATTTTATCTTAATTATGAACTGATCCATATTGTTTAAATTAGATTTATGGTATTGTATAAGACGTAATGTGGAAAAGTTATGCTTTCATATGACCATACTGCTTTGCTTTAATTGAAAACACTTATGATATTTCTATAAAAAAAAATCTTGTTAAATTGATATTTTTTTATAATCATAAGGAAACAAGCTCTGTCTAAGTAAATTTTAATCCACTTACACCAATAAGAAATGACACATGTGTTTAGTAAAAGAATTCTTAGAATTCCTCGTATAACAAAGGTTTTGGGATCTAAGTGTGTCCAAGTTCGTCATTCAAAGCAGCAAGAACTGCTATGTAGAATGGATGGTTTAACAGATAAAGCAGAAATTCTTACATGTAATAATTTATACTACAACGGTACAGTATATCCTAAAAATATAGCTGTATTAATTGTTTGTGTAGATGACTTGGTTTCTTTGAGAAAGTTAAAGAATTGTTTCTACATAATAATGATGCGTATTTAATATATTATTTATTTGAAACAGCTCTGTTTGAAAAGCATTTTCACTCATATTTAATACCTTCATGAGATCTTGTTACTCATGAATTCTCGTTTTTCGCAGTGATTCATTACTTGTATACTATTCTATACTCTTCGGAAAATTGTAAGACAGCTTAAAATTTAAAGATTCCTCGAATATCTTTTTAATACGTAAATTTCTATTAATTTTAAGTATCTTCGATATTATTACAAAACCTTTACTTCAAATTCGTATAAAGTATATATAAGTGAGTTAATTATAACATTTATAGCACAAAATATATAATTGTATCAAAACTTCTTTGTTATATCTTTAATGTATACAAATTAATTTAAATAGAAATGAAAGAGAAATTTTCGAATGCATAAACAATGTTATGTTATAATTTTTTATCTGTATTGAAGGAAAAAAAAGAAAGTTATTAACATTTTATAATATCTTATGACTAGAAGTTAAATACACTGCCCTTTTCTGGTTAAATCACACCTGAAGAACATTGATTACCGTGTAAAACTTTTATTATATTTACTCTGGAAATCAGTTTCTGATTAAAATACTAAGTATCTCATTATCAATATATTCATCGGTTAAATAGTTCATAAAAAAAAATAATTCATATGACATATCTTGACATACTTAAATGTTTCTCTTTCTTTTAAAAAATAAAACTTTTCTAAATATTGAATAAAAATTTCCCTTTGCAAACAGTATCGTGCTATCTGCTTTAAATAAAAAAAAAAGTTTTTCATTTTAACATGTCCATTATTTATCATAGCCTTCGATACGTCTTATCTGATTTTTTAAGGTCCTAACGAAGCTAAAATTTAAATTCCCTTATGACTCTTTTAAAATGTCTCTAGGTCTATCAATCAAATTTGAGACATTTTATTCTATCAATTAAAGGTAACTAAGAATAACTGTAAGTACAAAAGTGATTGAAGACTCCTGTCCAAGCAGAAATTCTATACTCTCAAATGAGATGTGCGCGTGATAAAATGTTAAGTATCTTTACAAGTAGCTCTTTATTGAAATATCTTTTTGAACAAGTAGTGGAGTTAACGCTTAGAACATTTTGTTGTAGCTATTACGGGAAATTCTTCGAACAAGGAATTTATTATATATATTACTAACAATATGTAATAAAATATGGTTCCAGAAATAAACTTCTCATGCATGAAATTTTATACAAAGATTTAAAGATGCTGCAGATGAAACTTAAAAATACAGAGCCAACATAATTCAATGTTAAAGGCTTTGAGACTTCTTTAAATTATTTATTACTTCTAACCTTTAAATGATTTGTTCTTCCTCTTTGAAGTTCAGTTCAATATTCCTCGTAAAATAATGTAACATATTATTGCATCAAATTTTACTCTCAATTGTGTGAATTTTATTTTACTGATAATATAACGGAAATATTAAAACAAATTTCAGACTCTTGTTTTCTGAACTATTATAAAAAAAAATGTTATCAAAAAATAAGATTAAATTTTCAGTTCTTTGATATTTACTTATACTGGTGTCATTTAAACATATTTCGGGTTTCCATTCTTATGTATTGGATACTAAAATCATATTCCATTATATATACTATCATGATCGGTTTTGTGAGTATGTGCGCTCGCTCATGCATGCGTGTCAAACGTAACTCAGCCTTTATTTTAATTAATGTAAATTTATTTCCTTTATCCAGAAATCCAAAATGTAAAAGTAAATAGAGAAAAATTATTTTCGTGCATAAGGTATTCAGTTGCTTAGTTTGTATCATTTAACATCGGATTTAAATTGTAATGTTCAGTTAAGAGTTTTTTAATAAAATTAATTTTAATTAAGTTTTTCAATGAAACACAATTTAATCTTAGACACTGAATTAAACATAATCTCTAACTTAGAAATGCGCTTGAAGCCATTTATTTTATAAAATGAATTTTTGTTTTACAAGCGGTGCATTTTGAGGTTTACAGATTTGTTCCATTAGTAAGAAAAACCTTTTATTTCAAAATAGTATTAGAAGTAATGGGAATTATCCCGCATTTTTTTATGTACTTTTCAAAGTGTTTTTATTTAAAAAGCTTATAGAAAATCCTTTCTGTACTGAACAAAGAAAGTAAGTACTGAAATTGCGTAAGAGAATCTAATCCAAAAAAGTAGAGCTATTACGAGATAAGGACAAACACTTGAAAGTAGTTAGCCGGATTATTTCCAAATTCAGAAGTGTTAAAGACTGAAACCAATATATACTTTACTCTTGGGATTAAGAGGTACAAAAAAGTATTAAAATGATATCCATCAAAGACTTGTATGGAAGATTTATTCCATTACAGGATTTAACGGAATGTTGACCTAAGGGATTCGAGACAGATTCAACCGATTTGAAAGGGCATTTTCATGTTCTTTCTCTATTAGTTACGCCATTGCCTGAGTTAGCTTCCTAGTATACTTCCAAGAGCGAGAAATCCTGTTTTCCTTAGATCATGATGAATTCAGGCCTCTGCTATCTAAAAAATAAAATTGAATAGGGATTCGATTTTTTTTATTTCACATCAACACGAATAGTACAAAGGTCTAATCTTTTCGCGGAAGGCTTTTGAATGAATAGCATTAGGGCTTTGTATTCCATTCAAAATAGTTTTATATATCTTTTTGACAAGATCAGTGAATTTGAAAATGTTTGAGAAGGAAATTCTTTTATAGAAAAGAAGAATTTTGAATTAGTTTATATATATATATATATATATATATATATACGTATGCATGTATATATATATACATACATACATATAAAAATATACGGCATATATACATATATACTCATAAACATAGACTGATTTCATAATTTATGAAATCGCGCTGATTTGTAGGAACATCAGATTACAAAGATATTTTTATTTGTAAAATATTGCTAAAAATGTTCAAGTTTAAATGAAAAAAAACTTCTATATTTGTGGTTAAGTTTTTTATATATTTTTATTTAGAATATTTCTCTTTCATTTGTTTTGCCGTTTATTATTTTATCCATTTAAAATTTAAACCACATTGTTAAAAAGAGATATATTTATTTAGAGTATATTTAGAAAAGCTGTATTATTTTATCATTAATTTGGTATTCTTAAGATACTAATCAAAATTCTGGTTAAAAAAAACTAAAATTTTCAAAATTTGGTGTTAATGTATTTTTAAGTGTAAATGGGTCTTGTTTGCATCTTTTTGCAAAACCTTTACTTGTAAAGGTAGATTGAGATTCAGCCTTTATATTTATGTATATCAAGTTAATATAACACGCCTAGTTTTATTATCATTATAACTTCACACAGAGTACCCTATCTAATTTTGATTGTTTTGAAAGTCCCTGTGATGTAACTTGGTATTCAGTCAAAATATTTGAATAAAATTAAATTATATAATTTAATGATTAAATTTTAAAACATACAAGGCTTTCTCGCATTTCTCTTGCTTTAAATTTTGAAGTTGTTTAGTGATTTTTTGTTGATGGAAAACTAAGATGTAGTTTAGTTAGCTAAGTTTTTTTAAGTGTCAAACGAACTGACGACTCGTGCAAGGAAACGATAAATCTCTACTGTTCCTTTGCTTCTTTGACTGAAATAACATTTTATTTCCAGACGTTTCATAGAAACCAATCTTTTTGTGAATAATTTTTTTTTATTTAATACTTTTTGAACCAAAATCAAATAACAAAATTATAATGTCATTATTCTGCAAAATCTGTATGATAACCGAGACATGCTTATAAACATATAGTTAAAATTAATTCAGGAACTGAGGTGTTACAATAAAAAAATTTGTATTGATTAATTTGTTATATATTAGCTAATAAGATTACAAAGAGGTAAAATATACCTAAAATATAAATGTGAGGAAATATAAGATTTTTCACACACTCTCACACAAATTTAAAGACTTAATTCAGAGTGGTTTCATAATTTGTCAATAGCTTTAACTAAAAGTAAATATCTGTCAGTAGATAATATCTTATTTGTAAGTATTCAGTCACTAAAATTATATTATTAATAAACTTTATTAGTCTGTGTGTTAAGGACATTTAAGTCATGTTATACACACAAACAAGATTAAGCCAATAAGATGTATATGTGTGCTAACTATTACAATTCAATTTTATTCGCTTAAATAGAAAATTTGTTGTAACATTAAATTCACCCCTTCACAAATTGTATTATATGTATTTTAAATTATGTAAAATTAGTAAATGATTGAACATATCATATTTATTTTTGTATAGTATAAATATTTTACCGTTTTTCCACTAAAAAATATAAGCTGATTGAAAATACATTTGAATTCATTAAATAATTTTTAATTATGTATTTAAATCCGTAATAATTTTGTATTCACATCTGTAGCTTAGTTGTTTTCAAAGCAACACTTATTATAGTTTAAAATAGTCAATGCATGTCAGAGAAAAAAATATATAAATATTAATTCCATAAATTGATTATTTTAAATGTTTACATTTACTCTTGGAAGTACATATTATTAACTTCTCCTATTATTTCTTACTTTTTGAATAGCGTTACATTTTTTTCCATCTGAATAATAAATATGTTTCAGGAGAAAAGAATCTGAAAATGTATTTGTGTAGATTGTGCTGTTAGAACACTATTATTACTTTAGGAGAAAAAAAAAGTCAAATTGTATCTACTGGGAAAAATAGTTTTTTACTCTAAATATTTAAGCAATACACTTACGAAAAAAAAATCGTATTATTTTACTTTATTTTTTTTCTCAAAAATGCATTTTTTTTTTTTTTTTTTTTTTTTTTTTTTTTTTGAGAAAGTTATTTTTATCGACATCATTACAGAGTAACCTCTTAGATTACATCATTAAAGAAAATATTCTTCTTCAAATAAGTCACGGTAATATAGGATCCAGATGCCCCAACCATGTATATTTAATATTTTTCTATATGAAAATATAAGCTTATTCCAGTTTTCTGTCTTGGAATATTAGTTCTCTCGTAGTTCCCTTACTCGCTTACATTTGCTGTTTCGTTAGCTTCAATTCACATTTATTCTTATTTAACTGCAGGATACCAACTCTGAAAGTCTTCACATTCTACACGCTCATTTTGAAAACCATTTTGACAGTAATATATCTCTATACAATTTAATAAGTTCTAATTATTTTACCTGTATGATTTTATTCATTTGAAACCTAAAACTAGTATCCAAATTATACGTATTTCATTCAGAAAAGGAAATATGTATAGAATATTTTTATTTTCATAGGAAGGGGTTTTAACAAAAAATAGTCTTATAATAAATCTAATTGCCATAAACAATGTTCTTTCGAAAGATAATTATTTATAAATTTATCTGTAACATCTTGATTGAATCATAAAATGTCTGAGTAATTATTCTAGTATGACATTTAAAGAAAGTTCAGCCATCTATAAAATTTATTCTGTTAAAATTACACCTTTTATTAATTTTGCTCCTAAGAAATTCTCCCTGAATGAAAACGAATTTGCCTTTTTATGTTAAAATAATTATTTTATTCAGAAGCATTAAATCATATGTTTACTTCTTCTAGAATCAAGAATTTTATTCATATATGAGATTTACTCTGCTAAAAAAAATGATAGTAAATTTCTTCATTATTAAAAAGGAATACAAGTCTTACATTGTAACGCTCGGAAGCACTTCCTTCACTTAATGTTCCCATCGTGAGTCACTAATGCCCACTTAAGTTCAAACAATCAATAATCAGTTCAGATAATCAAACTACTTTTTTATTAGAACCTTAGAGTGATCAAAACACAATATGCTTATTATTACGTCTGTGAAAATGGTCTGTACACTAATCCGAACCTAAAGATAAATATTATAAACATTATCTTACTAATCAGGTAAGAAATCTTGTAAAATGGGCCTAATTCACCTTCTATTCTCGGATCCTCAATTCACATTGTCGATTATAATCCAGTATCTTTCTTCTACACAACGTAAACACAAATTTATTCACTATGTTGTAAACTTCCTATCATTCTCTCTATCTCAACTCACCCCCTTTTAAGTTCTCCACAGTTTTACGAGTGCTACCTAATTATTCCTATTCACTACACTTCAGAATTTTCGTACTAATTTACATAAGTCACGGTTCTTTCACCGAAAAAGGTTCTCAAATCAAAAAATGCTATATTAAAGTCCCCAGCGTTACTTGAAGGGAAATATGAGAGAGAACTCGCAATTGCATTTCCTGTTTTCATTTAAAGAAACGTTGCGGATAATGTTAGTAAACAAAAGATGTAACTTATATACATTTTTTATTTTATTGTGTTTTTTCACTCTGTCATTGATTATGTAAAAATGATATCTAGAGTTATCAATATATATTCATAATGCAGGAAATGTACTCTTTGGAAGAAAAAAAAGAATATTATATTTCTTTATCATTAAAATGTACATTAACTTTACATTGCATGTTTTCAATTAAATAAACATGGGGGCTCATTAATAAACAAGACATGAAACTCTTGTACAGCTGTTTTTATTTTGTTTTTTCCTACTTTAATTGATTACATAAATTTCATCTAAACTCATTAAAAAGTTCTTACTTCTAACTGAATTAATGGAATAAACAGCAAACAGAAATTCCAATTAAATGCTATTTGCGAGATTTTATTTTAAAAACGTTTTTCACCCTCCTGTCAGAAAATGTCCTTTTTTCCATGACATTAATTAGGATACTTTTCAAGCTAAATATGTAGCAAATTATCTAGTCATATTTAAAAATTAAAAAAGAATATACTTATTAATTCAATAAGCTAACAGGAATAAAAAAGGACAGTAAGAAACTGACAAATCATTTATTCTCGAATCTATTTTCTTCCTTCACTTCGTTGAATTCTTCAATTTCATTTTGTAAATAATTAAATGTAACTTGAACCATCTAAATATAGCTTGTTAAAACTTTCCAGCACAGCTCGTTAAAATTTCGTCATAGTATTCGTTTCTTCAAGACATAAAATATTTAATTACTTGTGAAGCACAGGTCGTTACAATTTAACTAAGAATGGAAATATTTACAAAGAAATATTATACTTATTTATCAGTTTCTATGTTTATAATAATATAAATGAAATTATTATCATTAATATATTGTATTACATATATGATAATTGCGATTAAGTTAATATGCTATTTTGTATAGATCATGAAGCATTTCTAAGAACATTTTGGCACAAAGAAGTAACTTAATTTGCTTTCAAATAAATTTATTTTATTCTACATTTATCAATGATAAATTCCTCAAATAAAAGTATTCTCTCAAATTACATATCGTAATTTATAATAATTATATTTTGCATTTCCAAAACTTTAAATTTAAATAGAATAGTATCGTAAATACCTATTTTAAGATTCAGCATCAAATCAATCTGGAATAAATATATATAGATACTATTTATAAACGTTTTTTTCATTTATTATATATCAAAGAGTTATAAAGTATTTGATATTGACTTTTAGAGGGATACCAATCTTCTTATAAGTTCAAAATTTGAAAAAAAAAAATTCAAATGGACAAATAAATATTTTTTTCTAAAATCATAATTCTAAAATATAAATTTGTAATATGTATTATTATACTGACTAATTTAAATTGCTTTTATCATCCAAAAAAATATCTAAATTCCTAAGTAAAAGTTAAAGTGGGCTTAATCTCACCTTAAATTTCTACCACATTATAAAATGAAGCGAGATAATATTAAAAACTTATGTGTGAATAACTTTACAAATACAAAAAAAAACATTCAATTCGCAAGAAGATTGTCTACTAAAATGTAATAAATGCGAACATCACATTTGATATAACATAAAAACATTTCGACATACCAAAATTAAATCAATTTTGTCTTTCTATTTTCTTACTGGGAATCAAGCATATTTTGAAAGTAACTTTTCTATACGTAACTTTAAAATAGAAGGTTCTCAGATATCTCTGTAAATAAAGAGATCAAATAATTTAATACTTAAATGTTTTATTAGTCTTTGGTGAAAAGATATTTAAGATGAAATGTGTACCATAAGAATGCAAAGAAGAAAATTTAACCCCCAAGCATACATTGGAGAAAAAAATACCCTTATAAAAGATATCGTTTTAAATAACATACTCTAATTTTGATTTACTGGAATAGTAGAAAAGCCCCCAGGAAGTAAATTTGAAAAGGAATTTAATTTAACATTCCAACTCCTTTTTTAAAAACACGTGGATCGTAATCGGAATTCTAGACTTTCCCCAGATTCAACGTTCGATAAAAAAGCATAACGACTCGCATATTTTCCCTCCTAGAAGATAAACAGTAAAATTATGCTTCACTCTCCAGCCGAGGTGCTGACGTCTCACACAAAAGATTTTGCAAAAGGGAGTGAAAAATAGCAAAATATATTTTTGTTATGTTTGAGATTAAAGGCGACATTTTGTTCACGCTATTTCGCTTGTATCCGAGAAAAAAATATAATCATGCATGGCACGAAAAAAAAAAAACTTTTTTTTCTTCTCCAAAAGTAAAGGATTTGGGAACAAGATTTGTTTGAGGCTAGCCATTACTTTAAGATGTAGTTAGAAGGCTCTGTGCATAAGACAGAAATGCAAGAGAATTTCATTTCTTTTATAATTTACGCTCTGTTACCTTTGTACTTTATTCTGTTATGTACTTCATTCTGGTTTTCATTTCTCGGATATTGTGTGATTCATTTTATATGCGAGGAATTTCTTAATGAAGTCTTGAAATGCGTGTGCGAAATAGATATAAGTCTTATCTGGATCCATGCAAAAATATAATTATTTTTTCTTTTAATAAAAGTAAATTTAAAAGAAGAGGGCTGCATGTCTCAAAATTAAATTGTAAATTTTTTGTTCCCAAAAAGAATGTCGATCAGAAAGCCAGAAACTAGAAACAATTTTTCAGATTACATATTTTCTTTCTCCTTTTTATTAGGTTGCTATTTAATTTCTAAAAGGAATGAAACTCTATAGTTAAAAGTCAGTGAAATGAAAAAAGTTAATATATGAAAGCTTCGAAATTAAATTGCCAATTTTGGAGCTTTCAAACTTTGAAGTTTTCTTTTAAAAATGGTAATTTAAAATTATGTGTCTATACATATTTTTCTCATTTTATTTCTTTCAATTATGCTAGATAAAAAATAAAAATTTGAATGTCAGAGAAACGAATCAAAATCGTTCATTTTGTTACAAATTATCTCAAAATATGTAATAAAAAAGAATTGTAGAAAAAACTGACTTTTTCAAAATTTTCTTTTTTGTAAGATCTTTTGATATCCCTTTGTTTCTAATTTTAATTAATTTAGTACAACTACAATGGGGGGATCTGAGAAGGATGTACTAGCCTTCTCAGAACCACCCATTTCATAACTCGTATGTGGTACGATAGTTATATTTAAGGTAGTGCATAAGACATCAGATTCTATAGTTTAAAATTAACATTTATAATTATTAAGTAATCCATCTCTCGATATCATAATCATTAAAACTAAATACATTTTCTCGTTACAAAAATTCATCAAGTAACTGAGTAAAAATATTGCTTTTTTGCTTCTTACTAGTAACATAATTTCTAGTATTCATCTTTTGATGGCTCCTATAAAAATAGTACGGTACGATGATAAAAAATTTTTTTGGATTGATGATAACAAGATAAATCATATTCATTACTAGAATTGAGATAGATCTTTCTTAGTACTCCTACGAAGTATTTCAAACGCGTGCATAGTTAATTAAAAGAACACATCTCTATTTTTATATAAAGTATTTATTACTCTACTGCCGTTTAGATAAAAACTTTGATAAAAACTTTCATATGATATTATTTTCTCAAATAGTATTTTTCATTCCTTCTGCAAAAGGGAATTTATTTCAATAATTTTAGGTTACTTATTAAACTCTTGATGTATCTGTAGTTGTCTTCCTCCCTATTAATAATGAAATTTAAATTTAAAAAAAAAGGAAATTCGAATAGATTTGAAACTGAAATTATTCTTATTAAAACAAAACAAATATTGCCAAAATGATTCCTGTTTAAAAATTTATATTTTGTAGTTAAATCCGAAATTTCTTTTTGATTCTTTCATAAAAATCTAATTCAAGACTTATTGTTTCATTGAGTTTGTTTCTGTTCCTTCAAAATAACAATTGCAGTCATGAAAATTGTCTCTAAAGTAGTAATGAAAATCGTAAAACTATTTATTTATTCATCTGAATAGCTAAAAATTATCTTTTCAATACTGTTAAAGTGCTTGTTCTTCTTTTCAATTTGAGATAAATTTTATTCTGTTAGAATTCATTAATAGAAGAATCAGAACATCATTTTTATTTTTCATAGCAATCAACTTTTTTTCTTTCTGCATCATTTAATTTTGTATCAATGGCGATTATTCGTTCAGAACAATTCAGAATAAGAATTTTTAATTAGTGTAATCATGGGATTTTTTAATTCAAATTCGAATTAGTGATATCAGATAAATTTAAAATAAGAATTTATTTATTGCAATTGTTTATCAATTTTCATAAAGGGTAGCAATGAATAGTAATTCACAAACGAAGTAAAAAAAGTAAAGTAGAAATTATTTTGTGTTGAATTATATTTATTGATTTCAATAAAATGATCAAATAATTGTTCGACGAAAAAGTAAAATGAGTATATCTGTACCTTTTCTCGAATTGCGATCTATGTGGTAATCATATATATCATAATTACATATATAAGAAGTGAAAATTAAATAACCGGACTAGTCTTAAGAATTAGCTCTATTGAAAACATTATACAAATGCCTTTTAGTTCCCTTCAACATACTCATCTTCCCTATCAATACATCGCTGCATATGAGTTTTCCACTGTTCAAAGTAGTGCAGCAGGTCATTAGGTGTCACCTTCTTCAGTATGTCTGCCACTTTTGCCTTCACCTCTTCTACACACTAAAAATATGTTTCCTTCAATATATTTTTCATTTTTGGATACAGGTAGAAATCACATGGTGCAAGATTTGACGAGTGCTGTGGATACTCGAGCACAGTAATGCGTTTATCATCCAAGAACTGTTTCACAGAGGTCAGTGCATTGTGCACCGGTGCGTTGTCTTGGTTCTTGATTTTTTGGTACCAGTTTTGTGCAAACTTTCGTCATATGCAAGTCCTTGGGCAAAATTTTTCTTATTGTCTCTTTGTCTATGCTCCTAATATCTGACATCATCCGAACACTCAAACGTTGGTTTTTAGGCACAATTTCATTTAATTTTTTTAGTGTTTTCCTCAGTTCTTGATGACACAGGTCGACCAGAACGTTCAACATCTTCAACAACCTCCGACCTTCCGAAAATTGTTTGCGCCATTTAAAATTTGACTACGTGTAATGCAATTATCTCTTAACATCTCCTTTAACAATGTAAAACATTCAACTGGAATTTTATTTTTTAATTTCAAATTTATGCGCTGCTCTATTTTTAAGCTTATCATGATCACGGCACTTCGACACAACAACGTCTTACTGAAACAAGGATGAAAAACAAACTGAACTAGATAGAGGGACGGAATAACGTGCCACCTGCACCGGAAGCATCAAGGTCAACTGCATTCCTTTTCCTACTCCTCCACACCAAGCCTAACGTTTAGGCTTGGACATGCACAGTCCGGTTATTTAATAGTCACAAATTGTGCATGGTTTTTTTAAATGAAGAAGGAAATTTGAGAATGGTTTATTGAGAAAAAGATAATTTTCATTCGCAATGGCGCATTCCTAATTACTTTTCCTTAAAATTTACAGCTGATTAATTGTTTTACAATAAAGGAAGAGGAAAGCTCAGTTAAAGTTGTAAAAATGTGCTTCCTATTAATCATTCTTCGTCTTTCTTCGTCTTTAACTTTTAATTACTTACACATTTTATTTCTCATTCAAAGAAAAATTCTAAAAAAGTTATCTGGTAATGAAAAATAAAGTTTCTAAAAAGTATAAGATAAATATGTAATTAATTAACGTAAAAATAATTTATTCAAAAATATTTATAGCTTATATTACATTCAGTTTTAATTCGTTTCAGGTGCATCTATTCAAGCATTTTGCACGTACGAGTAGTTCACTGAAAAACCAAAAATTCGCTAGGACTTGTGAAAACATACGAATGTCTCACGTCTACAAAATAAGCTTTAGAAAAATTCAATTTCGTACAAATTCCTTTTTTTTCTTTACCTTTGTCCCAAAAATACTCGTATGTACTCTATCAAGTTTCTATGCATTTCTACATTTTCCTTTTCCCATTTTACTGAAAGGCCTTTGCAGGAAAAAAATCTGAATAAAATGCCGAAATACAACAAAGTTGGGATCCTCTGAAAGAGCACTTAACTACTACTTTACTTTTGATTTGATTCGGGCAAAGTGGCAGACAGATTTTTGCACTTGTTGCCTACCACTATTCAGTAGTCAATCGAGTTTTGAGTAAGTGTCATGTCCGTGTTCGCATTCTCTGTCATTCCTTTTTAGTTATGTTCATTCTGTGACTCAGAATTGCTTTTCCTAGTCTAAGTGGTTAATTGTTCGCACATCCATCCAAATATTGCTCGAAGATTTTATAAAAACTTAATCGTTTCGTCTTTGAGAAATTCATTATTTTTCAAATCTTATCATTCACGTTATTTCGATTAAAGAATGAAAAGGATTCTCTGAAATGAGTTTTCGTGTTAGTCTGTAATTGAATTTTTATCACCACTTGTCTTTGACCTGAAGGAGAAAATGCCTAATTTTATAAAAATCAATATTTTCATAATAGAAATTCTTATCTCCCCGTAACATAAATGAAAATATAGGTAAGTACTTGAGTTTCAAATTATCTCGAATTTATCACATTATGTAATCGTAATAGACTAAAATTCTTTAATTTCTAAGGTTATGAATATTAAAGCATATTTTAAACTAGTTTTTAAAATTTCAAATTATAAAGAAATTTGCCTGAATGAATGAAATTCAAAAACTTTATGCTTGGAATTTAATATGAAGCTCTCTCTTTCTGTGTATATATATATATATATATAATAACTTATATATAGTACAGGATTATATATAATTTTGGAGTTATGTATATGTATGATTTATATGATTTTCATTTATATGTAACTCTTCTTCAACTCAATAATATATGTATATGTAATTTTATATATACATATAATTTATATATGCTCTCACTATATATGTATAATATGCTCTTATATAAATTTTTGTATATATAATTTTTAATAACAACATATATAATTCTAAAATTTTAGGCCTAAATATCCCCATCACAAAGCATATTAAAAATGATTATAGCACCTAAAATATGAATTTAAATAATTCTGAAAACTTAAATCCAAAAAACAAAATTAAGAAAAAAAAACATAAAAAGTGAAACAAATCTTTAAAAACCAAATGCTAAAAAATTAAAACTAAAATTAAAAAACTAAGGAGAAAAGTTAAGATTTTCTAAGTATAACACTCCATGTGTATTAATAATGCATACAGTAATGCAAAAAAATGCAAACAAATTTATAAATTTGCATAACATAAACAAATTAAATTTAGAAAAGATATTTACTCCCTTTAACTACTCATAATTGATCTGATCATAAAAATACTTGGAAAAGCATAAGAAATGAAACAAAAATCTGCTACGTAGCTAAACACCAACCATGTTCCCATGTGGTGAAACATTTTTAAGTGTTGCCAAAACACAAACAATGAACTCTAAAAAACAGTCTTTAAATTTTGCCGAAATTCCAACACTAAATTTTAGAAATAACCAATCAAAAATCACAAGTCAGCAAAATTAATAAGAATACTGAAACAAAAATAACTATTAAAAACTTACAAAATGAAAAATTTTAAAAAAGAAATCCTAAAAGACGAAAATTATTAATACAGAAATTTAAAAATTCAAAGAAACAGAATATGCCAACTTACGCGTGCCCTCCTATCAAACTACATCATAACTAAATCTAAAAAGAAAATTTTCTAGGAAAGGTATTTATAAATAATAGAATTTAAGAAATTGAAAGTTAAGAAGTAAATAATAAAAAGAAATAAAACGTTAGTAAAATAAAATAAATAAAAATTGAAATTAAGAAAAATTTTAAAAATAAAATAAAAAATTAAAATTAAGAAAATTTTTTAGAATAAAATAAAAAATTAAATTTAAAAAATTAG
This sequence comes from Nephila pilipes, assembly GCA_019974015.1. Taxonomy (NCBI): domain Eukaryota; kingdom Metazoa; phylum Arthropoda; class Arachnida; order Araneae; family Nephilidae; genus Nephila; species Nephila pilipes. The sequence goes on from BMAW01121515.1 coordinate 411,545, forward strand.
GGAAAAAATGGAATATTTTTTAAAATATATGCAAAATCAAAGAAATATTAAATAAAATTATCAAATATATATATATATGATACTGAATATAATTACGCTGTATAATTATCTTCAACAAAAAACTTCCTTGAAGCTTTTTTTTCATTCTTTTTTTAATTAAACAACGATTCATAGCTCAAACCTTTGAAAACAATAAAACATTTTCGTCTATTACTATATACAATGTACGACACAGAACATGCAATATCATGAAAATCCGGCCAAATAAATATGCAAATTTCGGAATATACGCAATTAAATAAGCTATGCAAGGAATCTGAAATGTAAGCTTGTTACAATATTATAGCGCAGGATAAAAGGGAAGGGAAAAGGCGGATCAACCAACAGTTGCTATTCTTTACCTAGGCCCCCCTGATTCAAGAAGTTCTAAGTCCTTGAAGACAGGTGGGGAGTAAAAGATGCTAAGACGACGACACCGAATGAACCTGGCAAAAGAACAATTTTAAGAATGGCCAGATGATAGGTTTATGAACAAATTGCGAAATTTAACTTCACATCACTGCTGAAATCACGCAGATGCATTGTGCAAAGAATTCGAAACAGATGGAATCAAGAACAAAATGTGAATCATCGTGAAAGACCGGATCCAGCTAGAAGTACAACAGAATACATCAAATGGGTTTGCTGCCCACAATCAACTATTCTCGACATTCTGCGAAATATGCAGAGAGCTATGGATGCTCCGATAGCTGAGAGAACATTAACATGATGATTGGCTGAAAGCAACTTGCACACAAGTCATTCTTTACGAAGATTGCCATTGACGACAGCCCACCGATGAAAAAGATTACGATGGTGTTAAAACCGAGCCACTTGGATGACTGAATGACATAATATTGTATTCGGGAGGAGTTTCAGTTATGTTTTTCTGATGATAGTCGCCAGGTGAGAGTATGAAGGCATTGGGGAAATAGAGTCAATCGACCACTATTGTTGAACACCATACCACTCATCATCGTGGTATAATGGTTTCAGGTGCCATCAGACACGATAGCAGGTAACCCTAATGGAACAGAAGCATATTGATGGCACGACGATACATTGATGAATGGCTGCAACCGGTTGTGTGACCTTAGAGTCACTGGCTACAAAATGGCATTTTCTAGCTAAGAGCACAACGAGCAACCGCATACATCCTTCACTAGTTGATAAGCATTGCAGCATGCTCAGTTGTTTCCTTGGGGGTGCAATGTCCCCTGATATCTTATCGATATAGCATATCTGAGTCGTGATTTGCAATCATTTGCTTAGTCTATTTAACTTCAATCTGAGTACGAATTATGGAGGACAGTTAAGAACAAATAGGCTTTCATTCATCGAGCCTATACCCAAACGTTAATTTAATCTGTACCTAGTGAGATTGATGATTCCATTGCCGCTAGAAGTGTTCTTACTTCCTACTGATCACCTTCCTTTTGATTGATGAATTAAAATTATCTTCTTAAAATTATATATCAATTAAAATTATATATCAATTTTCCTCACATCTTCTCATTCTTTCATGATGTTACATTTTCTGTGTCCGTTCAATGTCGGGTAGTGTATTAATAGAAGAATTATTCGTACTGAATTTACTCAAAGCGCAAATCACAAATACAACTTGTACATACCTATCAAATTAATTTTTGTTATAAATATATTTCTGGATTAAATTTTGTATCACGTGGATTAAAATTTGCAAATAATCAAGAGAAATGTTGTTTAAGATAACTTATTATTCAAAGAACTAACTGGCAACTTAAAACTATTCAAAAACAAAAACCATTGCTTTGGCGGTATTTCGCATGTTATGGGATATTTTGAAAACCCGTGCATTACAATATTAAAAATATTGTAGCGAGACTCGTTTTCAAGCAATACCGCAAGAGTCAGGATTCAGTTCTTGTGTCATAAAACTACATTCATTCACTCGCTATATCCTATCGTACTTCGATCCGCAAGTTGCATTTGACATTATGGCAAACGATGAAATCCACCTGCGGGCCTACACTTATTGTAGAAAACTTATGCAAAATAGTATAAATGGAAGTGATGAGAATCCTCGAGTTTTTTGTATATATACCTCTCTCCAAGCAGTAAAGTTGAGACAGGTTTTTAATTTTTCCTGTTGCTACTACTTGAATCTTATTTTAATACAGTTTTTAAGATTTCGTTTGTTGAATAAAAGTCTTGAGTTCAGGTTATTCCTTACTCTTTATTTGACTTGCCTGTATTTTCTATATGAAAATATAATTTCTATAAAACCTAACTGTTGCTCAGACAATCTAAAAGCTATACTTTAAACATGCTTACATGCTCCTAATAACAATTATTTGAATTTGTACACTCGAAACTTAACGAATGAGAAGTATACAAATCAAATTTAAAAAACGTGTGGAGATTATATGAGCATCGTATATTTTAGCATGATTACAATTAAGCAATAGGAAACGGAACTTTTAATCCTATTTATTCCTTTTAAATTATAAAAGTACAAAATGGAAAACAAGTATGCATATTATAGCAATTGTAGTTTCCTCTCATTTAAGATTACATCACGTTTTATTTACATATACAAGGTGTTCGGAAATCATCTGACAAAATTAAAAAGAACATTAGAATACTAATTTATTTATTTCGCTGTAAAGGGAATAGTTAATATCAGCTGGCATTTTCTATAGTTTCATAAGATGTCATTTCTTGCGATATTTTTAAACACTATAAATCGCTATACGAATTCTAAGCTTGCATATACAAGCTTAAGGGACCCAATGCTTAAGGTAGCCAAATGGAGACATGTGCACTATTTAAATTCTGTATATAAACGATTCCGGACCAGTGAACTATCGAATGCAAAAGTTTTGTAAATCTAAAATGTCTTTGTACCAAAGATAGAAAATTTGTTTTCCTCTTTCGAGAAACTAATGTAAAAACAAGTCTTATTAAAAAGTCTGTTAAATCTCATTTTCTGTGTCTTTTTATTTATTTCTTATACCTTTCAAGTCTATCTTATCCACCTCTATTTATAAACGGTATTTCCGGATGTGTATTTTATAACGAAGAAAAAATATTTTGCTCCCTCTTCTACCCAACATATTCTCTAAGACATAAAAAACGAACCTTCATAAAGGAGCTGTCCAATTGCGACAAAAAAATAGGTGGATGGGATGAACATGCATAAAAAGGATAAACGATTACAATTTCAGAACAGTTAGAAGATTTATTCCAAACTTCAGTTATTACAAAGGAAGTCAATATAGAACTGGTCAATCTCTGATTAAGGTTACCTTCCAATGTGATATATACTAATAAAGTTCCCAGGTGAAGTCCTGTGCGATTTCTTGCTATTTAGTCTTTTGCTGCTAAGTTAAATAAGCACAGATCTAAGATAATTGCAGGCACCCTCTTATTACTTCCCAAATGTTCTCTATGAGAGACAGATCAGGCAAACTATATCGATAAAGTAGGGTTCGGCAAACTTGATGACAATGCATAACAAGGCCTGCCGTGTGTGGCAAGGCATTGTCTCGTTGAAAAGTAAATCTGGTGTGGCACAAAACCAACGATAATATAAAGGCTCGTAGAATTTTTGAGTTGTAAATGTACCATGATTAACTAGGAAAGGGGTGGGCTATCAAACGAAATATGATAGCACTCCACTTCATCTCTGGACCTATGTGATGTGCGATTCTTAACACAGAGTCCCATCACTACTTTAGACGTCTCCATTCTCTCCAGCGCTGGTTATCAGAATACAGTAGAAAATAGGACTCATCACTCAAAACTAAGAAGCCATCCATCTTCCAAACATTTAACTATGTCCATATTGCGGAATGCTGTTGATCCTTGTTTAAAAGTGCAAAGAGTAAAATATTTGTAATTCATAATATACCATTTTCATAACGAAAAATCAAATAAAATGCATTGCTTACGAAAAATTTACTGAATATTTTTACACATGTTAAACTGAGAAAAAAATATCATTCCGAGAAAGATAAATTTCATTTAATTTTAGCCAACATCATAAACCACTCTTTACATTCAAACTTGAAATAAACTTAAACTCAACTATTAAGTATTATTAATTTAACAATTTAAATAAACTCTTTCCGCTCAATGCACATTTATTCACCAACAATTCATTAAATCAAAGATATCTTCCGAAAAACAGAGAGTTTTCCCAGATTGAAATATTGAATCAAGATAAACGCAATAGCTAAGTAATTGGTAAACACAACAAGAGAAATTATCCTCTAAGCTTTGTATATCATTTGCATATAATTATCCGAAGCAAAAGAATCTCAAAGGAACGCAGATATGATAATTTATTTCATGTTTGTTAAATCATCTGTTCTGTTTGTTTAATATATTTGAGAATAAATGAAATCAACTGAAAGAGATTTACACTGAAGTTGTATTTATTTTCAGAGCTATGTATTTGACTTTTCCAGTGTGAATCTGCTCTTTGGTGATTTTCATTGCAATGTGTCTGTGGTCTCTAATAATGAATTAAAACTACGTGCTTCGATTTAATTAATGAATAAACAGTTTCCTCAGTTACTGTTCAATTTAAGATCACACTATTATTTTACATGAGAAAACGTTAATCTTTAATTCTACATGAACTATCAAATAAAAACATTATTCAAACTATAATTTTATAATTTGTTATTAATATGTAAATCGAAAAATATAACAGACACATAACTTGGTGGTGAGACGAATCAAAATGTCAAATTATAAATTAGTAACTCCCATTTAGTGCCCATGTTTTATACATAATTGTAAGCCTTTTTTTCTCAATGTGAGAATTGTTAGGGTGATGGGGAAGTTTGGAGAAAGAGGTGCCAACTCAGATATCATCCTCATCACTTGATCAAGATTCAAAATGTAGAGGTTTGTTACTTTTTGCCCTCGTGTTGCTTCTGAGCAGCTTTAAAAAATATCAAATCAAATCAGTGGGAGAAATGAAATTGAATCAATAGCAATTTCGAAATACTCTTGAGAATTAACAATATTTTTTATATTATATTCATTAATTCATCTATTACACATTTCATAAAAGTTATAAATATTGAAAATTTTGAGTAACCCTCTGTAACGACCCGATATTACTTCCTTCTCCTGCCGTTGTTAATCTTATTTAAAGCTGTCACGTATGAATATTCAAATGTAAACAAAGTCATAAAATGGTGATAGCCAAATTATTTAATTCAGATTTATGAATATTCAGAGGTCAGTCACTGGCCTACTATGTCTGTAGATATACCCTAAACGCACCAGAATCTAGTGTTTGATATAATAACTTATTATTTACCTGTCTCAAGCCAATCGGGTTAGAGTATTTAATATATTTAGAGATGAGGGTCCGATTCACTGATCTTATGCAATTCTTTTCTGGCTGTGATCTGATAACTCCTTAAGCAATCACTGTTTTCTCGTTTATCATTTCCACTCACTCGCTCCACGACTAACTAATATATTAAATTCTTGCTGTTTATAATTGTAATTTATCAAATCTATTCTGTGCACTTCAGTAATGCTAATCCAATCAGCATAAGTGATGTTTCATCCATTGGGTGAGATTTTCGATTTAAACATCATGTTAAAGTTCCGAAATGTTAGTTGAAGGGGGAAATGTGATAGAGCTAACGTTATTCCTCTTTCCATTTGTTTGCAATAAAGATTGGGCTTTTCCAAGTGATTTATTTCGTAATACTAACAATTATCTCCTGCATGACTTTCGTTTTACCAAAAGTGCAATTAATATTTTAAAATGTAATATGTCTCGTAATTAATAGATTTTTTGATAATGCATTAATATATTTTACATTACAGTCAGAATGATATATTACATACTTATTGAAATATTGATACATCTAATAATCAAGAAATATTTACGGAATATCAGATAAGTTTTATTATTGATAATACATTGACATACACCAAGCAATTCTTATAATTTCAAAATGTGAAGTTCGTATTTTACTTTTTCGAAAGTTTTCCAATAATCATCGATAAACAGCAAATGATATGTGATTTCTCAACATTCATCATGATTTTTCACTCATTGAAATATTTAAGGTTACAGAAATGTGTATACATCTAGTGTAGAATTTTTTGGTAAAATTATTTTCATAATCACGCTTAAACACTAATTTTAAACCGATTTTTCTCTCTAACATTGACTTTTAATTGCATCATAATAACGTGGGCTCTGTCGCATTTTCCCTTTCAATTAACACTTTGGGACTTTAAATGATTTTGATTGAATTGAAAATTTTACCCAATAAGTTAAACGTAACTTAAGTAGATTAGATAAGAAATATTAAAGTGTAGAGAGTAGGTTTGACAAATTTCTTTTATAAGCAGCGAAGAGTTTAATACTGGAGTTAGTTGGTGAGTAGTAGAGATTGAGAGCTGAAGTTGGCAATGTGAGACATCTTTACAAGACCTGCGTTAAGTAAGGAGCTTTAAGAATGAACTCAAAGAGGATATACAAAGGGTCAAGGATTCGAACCAACACCTATAAGTTTTCAAAGGACTCGAACCCGATTGGTTTTTGGTAAGAAAATACTAAGTTATATTAAACGTCAGATCAGATGCGTATAAGGACCTTGCCACAGATAGAGCAGATAGTGGATTAAATTTTGATTATTCATAGTTCTGAATAAAATAACTTGGTTATCATCACTGTACGACTTGAACTATTGATTCAGGACTATTATGTATATGATTCATATTGGATTAAGAAGGAAGTAGTAACGGGGGGAGGGGCTTACAATTTAACTGAACAAGAAGAAAAGTTATTTTCTTGTATGGTCTTGTTCTAGTTCTTAAGTACTTACTTAACCATACCAAATATAATATTAATGCAGTTAGTTATTATTTTATTAATTTATTCATTAATTTAATCAATTCATAAAATGAGTAAAGGATTATTAATTTATTACTTTATTCATTAAATCTACGTAGATTCCTATATTTAATTATCATTTTCACAGAGAAGTTAACTATATAATCAACATTTTTTACGCAGTTACTCAATACAAAATTATACTAAATAAAAATATTATTACTTACTGTTAGTATTTAGATAACGTGTTAAAGTTTCAGAAAAAAGATACGAAATTTTTGACAGCTTTATCGAATATGAAAAACTATTCTTAATATGCAGCTCATCATACATTTCAAATAAATATTTTTCATTAAGTTCTGTTTTCTCCACGAAGAAAGTCGACTTAAAAGTGATAAAAGCTTTTACTTTAAAAGATTTTTCTTTTGTTCGCTTATTTTTGTTATTTCATCTGAGACATCTTTCAATAAACTCCTTTTTACGTGCTTTTAATGTATGATAAGCATCGCCGTATAATATTGCACCATATATTCTTAAAAAATATAAATTTTTCAAATGAAATAAAACTAATTCACCTGAAATTCCTCGAAGCAACCAGTACGCCCTAAGCATCCATTTAAGTTATTTTGCAATATATTTGCATACAATATGCAATATTGCTGTTGATTTACCTAGAAAAAGCTTTTGAAAATGATATGGGTTTCTCCGAAATTTTTCTTTAATATTTTAACTTTGAAAGTGCCTTCTTAAGAGCTTTCGTAATCTCCGTAATTGTTTGGAAAAGCTGCACAACGAAATTCGAGGGAAATGTTTATTTATACCTTTCATTTTAACAGGAAATACGACTTAGTTGATTGTGAAACGACGCTAATCAATTGTTAAAAGACAATTATAGAGTTAACAGTCTTTATCATTCGGATTCTAGTTTCGTTTAATGCAGCACACGAACCCAAAAGCCAGTGAAAACATTTGTCCTTTAAATCAACTAACCAATTAGATGGATTTACCTTCAATTAAAATATATTTAATTTGCTATAAAGGTAGATTAAACAGATTTAAAAATGAATTAGTACCATGTTTCTAGCAGCGCTTATTCGTGAAAAGAAAAGATTTGATCACTTCAAATGGAATAAATAATCCAATTAACTTTGAATGGCCATTTAAATTCCTTCGGATTATTGGATTCTTTTAGTTCTTATAGTTTCAAAACGCGTGCATTTTAAATTCTTGTTATATATACAAATCCTTAAAAAATGTTTGAGGTAAAAGTCAAGTTTATATCAAGTTTATAGTCCTTCAAAAGATAATTTCATATTGTACACATCACACAGTTAGAGAAACAGCATAATAAATATTGTTAAGAATTCGAAACGTCATTTCGTTTTAAGAGTTCATTTTCCTCGAAATTCAATTTGATTCCCCTAAATTTATGGGAAGCTTTTAATAAACACATACTGTTCAATTTCTATATTTGTTCAAAACAAAATGTACGACTTAGATCTCCACTTGCAATGCAAAATAAAATTTGTTTTTCTAACATTTCTTAAGATTTTGTGTGCATTGGAATATTTTTGATGCTCTAATTTATGAACCTTTTTTCTCGGCTATTGATCTTGAAATCAAACATTTGCGCTATTTTCAGAAGTGATTATACAAATAACTTTTATTAGATATAAATATCTATTTTATTCACAAGAAAAGGAAATTTCAAAACCAGAATTATTTCACAAGCTCTTAAAGTACGGAATAAACCATACAAAGTATCCTCCATCCAGAGTTTTTTTCCGAAAAAAGAAAAGAATTGTCGGGAAACAAAAATCATATGTTTCTGGAAATGACTGAAGAGTAATATACGTGAGACCTGCTGTCCTGAGACCTTAATTACTAACCACTGACATTTACATTTTATAATACTACGAAACACTTGTAATAATACATATGTTGTAACATATCTATCCTAATAAATTAAGTGTAACATTTTGAAGGTCCTCGCTTTCCGTCTGGGAATTTCTGGATTTGATAAGTTTATCAAAGAAAACTCGATGTAATCGGGAATTACGTTACAAAAGTTCCTTTATATCTCTCTGGACAGTAACCAGACTGATAATAACTGTCTTCACAAATTATTAAGGCTGTAAGTAAGCTAGTTGTCTTTCAGCTACAGACAAAAAAATCTGTATAAGGAATCACAAAGAAATTATATGAGAATTACACAACAAGGTACATAATTGTTTCTTTATAAAAAAAAATTAGGCTTCAAAAATTTTGTTTTTACTGTAAGGTAAATTTGAATCAAAAATTGTAATTGTATTATCATAAATGTCCTGTTAAAAACTAATAAAGTTAGTAATATGTCACATTTTTCCCCGTACAAAATGTTTACTGCATATTTAGAGTTCATTTCACTCTTTTTCTTGTTATATTTTCATCGAAATTCATGTCTGAATTTTAACTAGTTATGTGCTGTATTTTATTTCGTTGAGTTTCAACAAAAAGAAATCTTTTTTTTTATCAAGACAAGACTCTTCGATATAATATAGATTTACTTCCGATGGCTTAAATGATAATCTCATAAGACGAACATGGATACCAGTAATTATTTGTTTTTTAATTTTTATTTTTCATTTGGCAGCTGTTACCTTGGAATAAAAAAAAGTTTTATTTTTATCATACATATTCTTTATTGTATTCGTTTAAAAAAATTATTAATAATTGATAATCTTTAAAATCAGAATTCAAAATTATTATGAACTTTAAGCTGATGTATGAAAAATGCAGAAGTCCTTCATTCTTGTCAGTCATTCCAAAAATTCATGTAATAAAAATGAACTGTCTTCGACTCATATTTAAAAAAAGATTTTATCCAATCTGTGGCTAAATAATTATCTGTATTAACTTACGGCATTTTCTTAGAAACCTAGTTATCCATCCTCAGAAAAGAATTATTTGACCATATTCAGGCAAAATATTAGTATCATAATAACTATTGAACCCAATTTTGTGTTAAATAAATATGGTAATACATAGTTGTGTCAGCCCTCCTTCATTATTTAACTCTAAAGCCATCTTAAAGTCTAATTAAATAGTCAATAAGTTCATAACTCCAACTGAAGATATGTAAGAGGACAACACACTTTATTATCTATCAAATAATATACAAGCTCACTCTGTCTCAAATCCCACTTAACTTAGTTAATCCTATACATAGTTTGTATTCAAACAACAATATCTTAAGTTACAGAAATCACTCATTTCGATTTAAGAACTTCTAGATTATAGCAAATTCAACTCCTATTATTCCATTCAAGAGTCATTTCCAACTGCTTTCAATTCAAACGATTAATTACGATACTTCACTTCAATCTATAATATCCAACAACTTACCGTTGTCTTCCATTTCCCTTCTCTTTCCTTTCAATTGTATTTCGCTTATGTATCAATATTTCTAATTCAATTCAATACGCTTCTTATCGTCATCTAATTTATCTAATAATATTTTATTTGTTTCCCAAGGAGTTGTAACTGTATGCAATTCCAATTACCAAACAGCGCTCGAGATTAATGAAGACAAAATCCTAAATAGTTCAGCATCACATGGTACTTAAATTTTATTCATGAACTTTTCAGATTCAGTTCTTAAATACTTCATTATATGGTCAGAATTAAATATAAATTGTTTAGTTGAACATCAGAAAGATTTTTAAGTACTAAAACAGAATTTACAGAATTGTATTTCCATTTATATTTAACGATATTTACATTACATTGTTTATATAGGTCCTAAAGAGGGTAATTGTATTTAAAAAATAATACTTTTCTAAGGAACTTTTTAAGAAAATATTAGTTTAATATATGGGATAGGAAAAAAAGTTCCACCCAGCCAGCCAACTCAGTAGCGTTGAGACGATGATCCTTTTGATGATGGTTGCTGATGCTCACGTCTATTCAGGATCGTATTAACCATGAGAAAGAATTTAATTATGGTTCACTCCTTCTTTTATCTCGGTTGGGGAAGGCTTCTACCCAGGTACTCCACCAAAACTCTACTGGCAACTCTCCATAAGTTTAGGGACTCCAAGAAAATAAAGGGTCCAGCAAATCTTTTTACTTAATATTTTCTTGTGTAATTTGGTTATAAAGAGGCAGAGGAAGCCCACTAAAAGGTTCAAATGACCCTGCATCTATCAATTTTTTTTAACAGAGAGGGGTATGAAACAATTAAGGCCTAATAGTGTATTAATTATAAAATTCTGGATGTCTTCATTAAGTTCATAACATATTTCTTTATTAACAAAAAAAATTAATTAAAAGGTTAAAGTACTGTTATTTGCAATAAATCATAGACTATTATGCATTTTTTTCCTATAAATGATTCTAAAGATTAACACGAGAATAAAATAACATATTTGAATTAAATTTAGGCTTATTCTTTATCGTAAGAATTTTCTTGAATATTTTGAATTCCTAGAAACCGATTATATTTTCTTTTGAACTTACTTAATGTACCAATCATATCAAATGGGAAAAATTCAATAGCGTTCATGAAAGACTCTTAACAGCAAATTATTTGCATTGAAAAGGAAAGAATTTCTCAGAATCACTAGCAGGATTTCAAAGAACTATTTCCATTTAAGAGAAAAGCATTTCACAGAAACATCAATTGCACAAATCAACGTTTTTCGAAACACTACTAAAGGATTGTGGTAAAATTAGACGTGGAAATGACGATGGAAGAAAAGAAGGAAATAGAAACTGGTGTTATAAGAGAAATTCTCAATATACAGTAACGAAGCAATTGTAGCTTGTATTGAATCAAAAGTTTCAAAACAGCTTTCATTACTAGGAACGGAAAGAGAGAAAGACTGGTTTCTTCCACCCTCAGGTGCTGCAATGAACCGCGAAGCGTCGCTTTTCCTCTTGAAAGAGCGAAAAGAAAGCTTAGAGGCAGTAGAACTTTTCCAAGAACCCCGGGAGAGCTGAAGGGCTTCACCTGCAAAACAAATCAAATGCAGATACTTATAAACTCTGCAGAGAGCTTCAAGCTGCAGAGAAGTAATTATTCCTTCCCTCAAAACAAAAGCATCGTTTAATCTCTTTTCAATACTTGAATTTAATGTATTTGTACATAAGGTGTTCGTGAAGAAGAGAATTCTGAAATATTCTTTTAAGATATATAGTTGTCATAAAACCGTTACAAACTAGTAATTGATAAGTGTCGTGTATGAATATGAAAGGGTTTTTTATAAAAAGTCACCATGTTTACGTTTAAGATTTTTTAGAGAAAAAGCTAGAGTTAAAAGCATTATATATATATATATATATATATATATATATATATCGGAGTGCCACCAAACTTCACAGTGATTTATTATTGAAACAATTTCGTGAGGAAAAGAAGCCAGCGATACGAGGGCGATTGACGATGGGCCTCGTAATTTTGAATCTCGGCCAAGTGACGAGGACGACGTTTGAGCTGGCACCTCACTCTCCACAGCTGGCCAACGGGAGGATGTGGGACCTTGACAGATTTGATGTGCATCAGCCCCAATACTTGGAGAGTTTTTAGTGGCATCGTGCCTCGAACCCACGACTCGACGGAAATAACACTAAGCCTGAGTTCGTACCATGACCTCCAGGCTGCCGCGGCCACGTTTTACAGTAATATTTGAGGCTTGTTCAAAATATTTAAATATACTTTTGCATTGTTTCATTTCAGCTAAAATTAATTTGTAAACTTTGAAATAACCAAACAAATTTGATTTTTATTTTTATGACACTTCTTAAATGTACTATAATAATTGAAATTACTCTATAGTTTTTCTCTAATATTTTATTTTTATTTCCTTTATATAATGAAATAATACTATTATTCTTTTTTTATGTTATCAAGAATATTTTAGAATCTATATATTAAGGATACGATACATTAACATATTTAGGGAAAATGCATGAATTACTATGAAATTTATGAATAGTTTAAATATTATACATCAAGCTTCGAAAGGTAGCATACAGGGTGTTTCGAAACTGATGGGAAAAAATTTAAGAGGTGATAGAAAATTTCTAAGCAAATAATTTTCACCACACAAATGCAAAAGCAGAGAGAGAGCAGTGAACCGCTGGATGGTGCTGTAACGGAAAGCATTAAGCGCGACTTTTCTTACACATCTTCATTTCTTCCGTGGATTTCAGGGAACATCGTCTTTTTTTAATTACTGTGCGTCGCCATGCCTCCTGAACTTCTCAGTAGAAACGATGATATATAAGAAACCTCATGCTTAGTGCTTTCCATTACAACGCCGTCCAGCGGTTCACCACTTGCTCTCTGCTTTTGCATTGTGTGAAGAAGATTGCTCGTTTAGATATTTCCTATCATCCCTTAAATTGTTTCTCATCAGTTTCGAAACACCCTGTATAGTATCTGTGCGGAAAACATAATTAACTATTAGTGAGATGAAATGACAGGCATCGCATGAAAGGACCAAATAAAACTTAACTGTGATGTACCTAAAGAGAGGCTATACTAAATTAGGAGATATTTAAAGAAACTACTACCTGTTATAAATTATGTAACCTGTGTGCGCAGTAGATTGGTGGTCATGGTCTCGCTACAGGCGTTATTTTTGTGATCGTTGATTTGACGATGCCCCGAAAGACCCGGAGCTGATTTACGTTGAATTTGGTCCAGGTCCCATCCATTTGGTGGCGTGGAGTGGAAGTTTGGAGAGGGATGTGCCAGTTCAAGTATCGTCCTCGTTCCTTGACAGAGGCTCAATACTACGAGATCCGTCACCAATAGTCCTTGTGTTTCTTCTCAGTGCGGCGTTAATAAACAATCATATCACAATCACGCCGTCATCTAAATGTGACCGCGATAGCCGAGTGGTTATGATTGTGAGTTAATGGCTAGATTTCTGGGTTTGTCTTAATACCACTAAAGACCTATCATGTATTGTGTATGTTAGATCTGTCAAAGATCAAAAACCTCACGTTGGAATGGTGTAGAAGTTTGAAGGGTGAGGGGCTAGATCATGTGTCGGCCACATCACTTGAACTAGATTCAAAATTTTGTCACCAATAGAATTTATGGTGCTTTCAATACGACGTTAATTAAACAATCAATCAATCACCTAACTAAATGCGCATTTCTTGTTTAAGTCACGATGATTGACATTGTAAATCAATTTTTATCCAATGCTTGTAGTCATATTTAAATGCAAGTTGTGCGGCTGCCATAATTTCTTAAAACAAAAAAAATGAATTTGTGAAATCTAACATTCTAACTATACTATTCCAATTTCGAAAATATTAATACTTACTAAAAGCAGTATAGACACAGATGATTAAAAATTAATCATGTAATAGTTATATTACCTGTGTTGAATAATGTGACATGCTTGATTACTTTCTTTCTGATTTGCTAAAGAGATTTAAGCAAGTTACCTTCTCTCAAAACTTTTAAATTACTTAATCTCGGTCCGAAAATTCCGATGGTGAATATAAACTACAAAAATTTTTTATTTCGTTTCTGTATAAATTGATTCAAGTTATGAAAAGCTCATTACTTAAAATATAAATTGGATTAATTACGAGCTTTTTTTCCCCGATAGAACAGTATTTACAGATCTCTACTTAAAATTGGAATTTTGAAATTTTGACAGGTAAAATTTAATTGCACTTTTTTCCTGGATTGATTGGGTTTAATAACGTCACTCCAGAAGCAACACGAGAACTTTTGGTGACGGACCTCGTGATTTGAACCTCATGAAAAGTAACGAGGATGACACCTGAGATGGCACCATTTCTCCTAACATCCACATTACGCCAAACGGAGGATTTTGAGCACTGACAGATTTAACGTGCATCAGCTCCGGCTATAAGGTGAGTCTTTAGTGGTATCAAATCTCGAACCCACGACAAACAAAAAACCGCCGTCCGTGAGTCGGCTATCATGACGACAAGACTACCTTTTCTTTCTCCAGAGAAATCGTATTTATTGTAATTCATACACTAACTTTGAACAAAATTATTTGTCCTTTACTTAGGTAATCAAGCATAATTCGCTACCTGGTTAAAAACATTTTCAAAATATATTCCTACAATCAACGTTTCCTTAGATAATCTTTCTATAACCTCTATTAACTATTTTGAAATCCCCACATGAGTTTTTATTGAAGGTTTAAGTTTTAGTTTAGTTTTTATTAACGTCGCACTAGAAGCAACACGAGGGCTATTGGCGACGGACCTCGTAATTTTGAACCTCGATCAAGCGACGAGGGCGACACCTGTTTCATTGAAGGAAATGCATAAAACGACATTTTCAAATAAGAGGATTTAGGTTTAACTGTAACTAACTGACTCTAAACGAAACACGGAAAGTTTATTCACTGATTTATTATCCACTTAGAAACTACACGAGGACTGTAGCAACGGACTTCGTAATATTGAGCCTCGGTCAAATGACTAGGACGACACCTGAGCTGACTCCCCGCTCCCTAACTTCCACATCACCCGAACGTGATAACTTGGAGCTCCGACAGATTTGAAGTGTATCAGAACTCCTAACCATGACTCAACTGAAACAACACAAACTAAGTGCTCGTGACCAAAATGACTCGGCTACCGAGGCCTCCCAAACTCGAAAGGTGGGGTTATCATGATTGATTATTAACTCTGCTCTGAGAAGCAACATAATGAACCTTGTAATTTTGAACTTTGGTCAAGAGACGAGAACCTGAGCAGCACCATCCTCTCCAAACTTCCACGGCAACAGGATTTCGGACCTCTACCTACACGCCAACGGGAACTTGGGACCTCGACCAAATTTAAAGATACATCCGCTCGCTACACGGTGGGTCTATAGTGGCATTAGGACTTGAACCCACGACTTGACAAAACAGGTGCTGCCGTGAATCTGCGACCATAACCACTAGGCCACGGCGACCACACAACACGAAGGGAGAAACGGATAGAAAAATTTTGGCGCCTGATAAACAGAGCACGAAATTATACTCGTAAAATAATTAATAGAAAATTGGTAATAAAATAAAGTTATACGAAAATAAGTGGTAATACTGTAAATAAGTAATAAAAAAGAAAAACTGTAAATTATTCCAAAAATAACGAAATAAAAAATTAACTCTTTTTTGCTGTTATTTAAAGAAACAATATCAAAACACAATTTATCTCAAATAATTATTTGCTTGATTTGTTTTCCAATCCTTCTTATTTAAGGGTCTTAAATCTCAATTGATTGGATTAACTTAATATAGATTTTTTCTATTTTATTTTACTTGAAACTAATAAATATTCCTCCTCTAAACTTTTCAGACTCACATTTATTTTGGCATTTCTTAATTCCGTTTAACGCAATCTTAATAACAGCAGTGATATCCGGTTAAGAATTCCAGTTACACGCCAAATCCTTGAAATTTTAAAATGTCATCTAACTAGAAGCAAGCGCCATAAGTAATTAACATGCATTTTAATTAATTGTATTTCGGGAACGTGATTCCATCAAACGAATGTTGTTTACATAAGCGACAGAGTACATCAACCCACATGCTTTAATAGCAATTACTCGGAGCGTCGATCAGAATGCAAGTGAATTAGAATTCACATACAGAAGCATATTGTAAACGAGCATTTCAATATAATCATTCTCTTGTAATTTCAATTGATTTTATTCATTGGTATTTTCATTTACTTAAAATTAACGATATTGCCCATATTTAAAGGAAAAAAATAAATTGTTTAAAAAAAAACTGTAAAACAACTGTAATTTTCACTTAACTGTACAGAAAAAAACATAGTATGAAAATGAGTTTGCTTTGCAAATGCTTCAAAATGTAATATAAATAAAACAAACATTTCTCTGAAATGTTAGATTGACTGATTAATGTTTATTAACATCTCACGTAGAAGCAACACGATGGCTAATGGCGACGGATCTTGTAATTCTAACCAAGGTCAAGTGACGAGGATGACACCTGATCTGCTAACACTCTTTCCACACCACATCAATGTGAGGACTTCCAGCTCCAACAGATGTAACGAGCATCAGCCCCGTGCATCATTAACAAAAAATAGAAGACATAAAACTAACCTGGTACTTGTTTCTTAAAAAAATATTAGAAATGATATTTGAAAAACAAGAAATTTTTTTTCAGAAAATTTTATTATATTCGCTTGGAAGATATTTTAGTTTTTTAAGAAGAAATTCTTAAGCCGTCTTTGAAAAGAAATTCTTAAGCTTTTGTCCTTGAAACAACAGAATCGTATACTTTGTACCTATTACCAACTAGGTGGTAAAGAGAAACATTTACACGTAATTAACATTTTTAAGCCCACTGAGGTGAAAATTCCTACATTTTCATCACTGATAACATTTCTACACTTATGTGGTAAAAATTAATGTGCATTGAATATTAGTTTTCCATGACATTTTTGTTTCTTTCTAAACATAAAGAAAATATAACTTTGCTTATAATACATCTCAAAATACACACAACATTTGTAATGCTACTTTATGAAGTACAAATGAAAATTTCGTAGAAACTTCAAAAAAATGGTTTATAATCACTGTAATTTAAGTATTCAACGTTTAGTTGTGTTAAAGTGATTTATCTAAAGGACATAGCCAAGGGGTACATCGAGGAAAACGTTTCACTGCAACTGTGTTCTATGCTTACATATAATTACTAATTCATGAAGTAAAAAAATGCTTTCTCCATATCTCCATCTATTATACAATACAACTTAGAAAGAAACACTAAAAAAATATTTCTTTTTAGCTCTCCTATTCTGTAAGACGTAATCGATAAGATTCCCTTCTTATTGAATGATTTGAACTATTAGAAACTCTGATCAAACCTTCCCACGCCCCCCTCATTCTTTAAATCTATGGCCATTCGAGCAAGAATCTCCATTGAATTTGATCTCCAAATGGATTATAATGAAAATTATATTCAGTTTCTGAAAAAAAAAATTCATTCTATAAAGCAAAGATCTGTATAATAAATAATGGCTCTGAAATACTATACTACGAGTAATATAGCATAAATTAGTTGAACAAATTGTAGAAGCTATTATTTTTATTCCCAGGTAGCTATTGGATGTTTTACAAAACCCCAATTTCATAATGGAATTCATTTTCATTGGCCGATATGAAAAAAAAAATCACATTTTTAATTTATTTTGATAACAGTTAGAAACTTAGAATTATTAGAACAATTAAAATGCTATCTAGAAATGAAAAAAGGCGTAGTTTTACAGTTTACATTTAAGGACTGATTCTTTTAATCACTATACAATAGTCGAAGTCAATATTGCATCAATGTATAGTTATTTAAATTAAATCAGTAATTTTAGTGAAATAATTTACTTTTCTTAATGATATTAATAATTCATATGTTGAATTCCATCAAGACTCTCCCTCTTTCTCATTCACTCTAACACGAAAAATGTGTATAAAATAATATTTTCACATTTTTAAGTTTAAGAAAATAATTCAATAAATAAGTTTCATAGCTTTAATGATGATTTTTTGCAAAATTTAAAGAGTACATTTAACACGCAGTAAAATTTAATTCCAAATCTATGATACATTTTTAAAATAAGATTTGTCATTAAGTATATTCTAAGTTTTAAATAATCATTGTTTCTCTCAACATACTCGAATTTTTCAAATATTCTGATACTAAGCTTGGTATTTTTATTAGGTATTATCTACTGCTTAGAAGGTTACATGGGGGGGGGGATGCGCAAAATTTGTTTAACCCTTAATGTGTGTGTCAATCTAAGTACAGGATATGTCGATAATCCACCTTATCAAAATGCGTAATTATATCTTCCTACTGATAATAAGCACCGGAGCAAAATTAATCCACTTTTAATAACTTAATCTGCATATTTAGATATTATGAATTCGAAGGTTGGAGCATTTGTGGCACGAAACTGAAATGACACCGAAATAATGCCATTACTGTGTTGATTCTGATGCTACCCATTAGAAATGGATTTTCTAAAATTAAAAAGAATTTTCTCTCTAGGGCATATTAGGATTATCGATATTAGCATCACTTAACTGGAATAGTGCTCAAGACTTATTTTAATTTCAACAT
Organism: Nephila pilipes; assembly: GCA_019974015.1. NCBI lineage: Eukaryota > Metazoa > Arthropoda > Arachnida > Araneae > Nephilidae > Nephila > Nephila pilipes. The sequence continues at coordinate 430,562 of BMAW01121515.1, forward strand.
TAGCATAATCATAATTAAAATCGAAATTTAATCTTGCGAATTCAATTTAGTTGAAAGAGTGAATTCGTTCTGTTGATTCCAGCTCTATTTTTCAAAAATTAATTTTCTAAAATCCAGAAAATTTCTTTTTCGAAGATATTAAGATTTTCAGAAATAAACTATCCGATCACTTTGTCACACTTTCAGTGTTTTTTTTTTCTCTTAAGAACGCCTATTGACATAATTAGAAACCAGTCATAGTCTGATTGAGATTAGTTATTAGGTTTTCACACCATCAATGCTGTCCCTAAATTAGTTAACCAACTATAAATTATCTGAAAATAAAGAATATGGGGGAAAAGGGAGGTTTTTTTTAAATAGAAATATATCTTTGGACAGTAAACGAAAACAATCAGTATAAGATAATTCACGCAAAGTATCAATCAGTTTTAGCTTCAACTGTGATGGAAAAATATTAAAAAATAAATAAATTCTTCTTTTCTTCTTACGTTACAAATTTTTGGCGTTAAAAAGTAATTATTTCTATTGAAATGTAAGATAAATTATCTTTCCTCCCCATATAAATAATACATAT
>BMAW01121515.1:443523-460084 GCA_019974015.1 Nephila pilipes
TTTTATTAATATCTTCGTCTTTCTTTTTCCGATTTTATTCATTGGAGGATAGGTTACGTCGTTGTATCGGGAGTGTTTCTTAGTGTGTTTGTGTGTGTGTGTGTGTGTGTGTGTGTGTGTGTAGACTAAAGCCCGTTCTTCCATCCCTTTTAAGCGAACGGCAGTTTTTATCGTCATAAAAGCAACTAAGTATTAGAAGTTTTTATCTCCTACAGTGCTACCTAGGGGAAACCTGAGGTGTTCTCTCTTGAAAATGATACAAGAAATGAAAAATAGAAGAATTACAAAGATGAAGAGCATCATTGATTTAGTTCGTATAGATACCGTGAGGAATTTAATGCTAAAAATGGAACGCCATCATCGTGGCACAATGGTATTGAGTATAATTTCCAATCGAGTGGACTGAATTTCAAATCCCATGGGATACATTCTTGCACTCATTGTCTTTACAAACAAATTAGACGTGACGGTATGCAGATCATGCAATATCGTGTCTTTGAGCGCATAAACGCAAAGTAATTTGTGCAATGTATGCGAAATTTGAACACCATGCAAATACGCATGAAACGTCATCCTGCTCACATGAGACAGCTATAAACGAAATAATTCAGCAGGGTTGTACGTAGAAGCTCATGGCTATGGAGCGATTTCTCAAAAGTAAATATTTGGAGATAATTCTACTTTACGGTTAATGTAAGCACATGGCAAGATAGGCAACGTGGTTATATCGGCAACGTTACCTAGCAACCTCACATCCTTCGCGGAAAACCATCTTAAAGGTTGTGAAACGTTTAAGAGAGGCTGCGCGACTAGCCGACCTTTATCCGGCAGACCAGCTTAGGTAGAACGGCGAGTACAACTGCAAGATGTATTGTAATACGTCCTCACATATCCAAAATGCTGCACAAGAGAAATAACTGAAAACTTTGGCCCCTGAAAAATTTGTATTTGATAAATCCTGAACAAAGTATTGCTCATTCAACCCGTCATCAGGAATTACTGGACAGGGATGCTGAGAGACGTTACACTACAACATTATCATGAACCAAATAGAGTTCCAACCAATATTCTTTACAGGTACAGATCGGAAGGATGATACATGCATTTAGCGGAATGAAATTTACAATACACAGAACACACACTACTAGGCATTAGAAAATCCTGCATGTTCTGCCAACGTTCGATATTTAATGAGATTTTGGATTAGTGCTTTTTGTGGAATTTTTAACAACAGGCTGATCGGCCCACTATTTTAATGGGACATATTAACGGGTTCAAGACGTTTAGAGCTTCTTCAAAACGCAAGGCAGATTACGTTGAGAACTTACTTTTGCTTCAACTCGGGAATGCATGGTTCCAATATGGCGGCGTGTTTCAAAGCAAGAGTGAAGCAGTAACTGGAGTGGCCATTCGGAGAACAAATAAATGGGAATGGTGGTTTCGAAAATTGGCCTCCAAGTTCAACACATCTGACACCAATGAGCATTTTCCAGTGGGGATACATCAAACCTCACGTATTTGCAACCCCTCTGTCAACGATGCAGGACCTTTGACAACGCATTACAGATGCTTTTGCCAACATGTCATCCACTATGATGAAATGTGAGCAACGTGAAGTTTAAGCAAGGGTTCTTATGTGCCTTGCAGCTGACGTATAAAAGTTTGAACATCGAAAAAAAAAGGTATTTTGTGATTATTAGTTTCCCTCTCTTTCTATGATCGCTTTGACATGTCACAGTGTAGGAACAAACACGCTTTAAGCGTTTTACCTATAGCAACAATGCCTACAAGATATATTTTCGTATTTAAATTGATAATTCTCTAGAATTTCGCATTTCACTTTTTCTTCCTATCTTGTACCGTTTTCGAAATAGAAACGCTAATTCAACAGTTTTCCCGCATGTGACGCTGTAAGTTGTCTCATCTAGTAACGCATAGCCATTTTAACAAACATAAACACCAATTTCATGAATTTAGCTGCAACTGTTCCGATGTTAAGAGGTGGAAAATGAACTTCAGAAAGCATCATGTGTGTGTGTGTGTGTGTGTAGGATGTTTATATTTTGAGACGCCTTCCAACACTAGATGGAGCCACAAGCTGGAATTCTACTTTGTGCCTTCTTTCCAAGGGGTCTACACGAGTAACGGCAGATGGAAGAGTGCGACCAACAGAGAAAGACGTGTGATCTGATAGCCCTTTAATATGTATAACCAATTGTTCTATTTTAACTTAGTAAATACTGTACAATAATATATGGTTTAATTAAATGTCATCTTCTAAAAATCCGCTTTGCTATTGAATCCGGAAAACCCCTAGACATCTTTAAAACGAGCCATGTACCCCATTTCTGTAGTTAGGATTCTACAGAGTAAAAAAATGGCGGCTCCGGCAGGAATGGAAAAGTAACTCATCAATCAGAATTCTGTGCACTTTGCGTCTCACTGCAACATTATCATCCTGGTATTTTTTTTTTAAAAAAAAATAAATGCACGTTGCATTCCTGGAACAGTTTAGAAGAAGAGTTTATAGAATGACTGAAATTGCTGCTGATAAGAAGATTTAATCATCGAAGCGCCATCCAGGTGAAAAGAATTCTACAATCCGCTTAGTGAAAAAATCTACCCGATTTTTGAAGTGCCTTTTTGGATACTTTCGTAGAGTTATAATATTCGATTTCTATTACAATGTAGTTATATTTTGTGATAAATTACCATTAAGTGTGCCTTTGAGAGACAAAGAACAGCCAAGAAATCCAACAGAATCTTGGGTGTGATCGCACAAGTATTATATATATATATATATATATATATATATATATATTACCAATTCTTTCTCAGTAACGAAAAATTTAAAGAGTAGAAAGCTATTATATCTGACCTTGAACCGTTGAAAGAGAGTGCTGTCAATTCATCATTTTATGCCCATCTGATTTTCCCCTCCTTAAAACATTAAATAAGAATTATTACTGATTATAAAACTCAAGAACTCGTAATTTTTTTTTCTGTTTATGAAAACGTGTATGTTAATATTTTTTGTTTTGTTGATGCAGATATCTTTTTATCTTTCGAATACTAGAAATATATGATCCTCTTAATTCATTTTGCATTTCTCATTAATCTTTAAGTATATACATTTCTGTAATAGCACATATGAGTTTTTTTTTTTTTTTTTTTTTTTTTTTTCAATTTAGAATACATTTCGAATTTTTTCTGTTAAAAGAAATTACACGTGAAAATTGTTTGTTTTATATATTGAAAAATAATATCAAGAATTGAAAAGTATTTACTTTTTTTTTCTTTTGAATGATTTTTTATTGAATGATGAAAATCTTAGTACTCTAAATATTGCATATTATTTTTAAGTTTGTATGTATATCTTGGTTGAGAACGTACGTTATTGCGAATTTTGCATAAACATTTATTCTAACTTTCACAGAATCAATTAAGCAAACCTAGCTAAATAATTTCATTCAACTGAATTAAAAAAATTTACTAGATCACTTTTTTTCAGAATAGCTAATTGTTATAAAATATTTCAAACTTTATTCGCCAAAAATGTCTTATTTATTGAAAGGTAAGAAAGAGGACTTGCTTAACCTAGCAGCAGAATTAAGTTTCGAAGCAACATCTGAAATGACTAAAAAAAGGTTGAAAAATTTAATTAAAAATAGCACAGGGTATGACGAGGAAGACACCAAATTGATGCATGATAATATAATCGAAGAAAGGAAAGAAAGGAAGAAGAGGGGGAAAGAACTGGAACTGGCAGAGAAGAGGAGACAAAATGAGGTAGAATTAGAGAAGTTAAGAATCGACGACCAGATTAAGTCGAGTCAAGAGACATTGACGATAAATACTCGTACACCGACCAATGAATTGAACGAGTTACCACATAAATTTAATATGAAATAAGACACCAGTCTATATTTGATATTATTTGAGCGTACCTAAAGAGTTTTGGGTCAAACATCTGTTGGGTCCATTCCCACAAGAAATAAAGCAACTAATTGCTCGAGAGCCTGAAGAAATATGATCATGCGAAAATACTGCTACTCAAAAGATTCAAATTAACTCCTGAGAAGTTTAGGCAGTTATTTGTCACTCACGAGAAAAGTGCTGAAAATACATGGCGAGATTTCTACCAAGAAATTCAAACATTTTTTAATGGATGAATTGAGGGACTTAACATCAAAACCTTTGACCAGTTGCGAGATCTGATAATAACAGATCAAATGAAGAAAAGAGCTCCCGTCGATTTCAAAGACTATCATTTAGACGAATGGCCCAGTATCAACTCGCCAGAGGTTTTAGCCTAGAAACTCGAAGAATTTGAAGATGTCCGGAGGACATCAAAATCGAAACCATGCTTCTCACCATCTTTTCGGAAGCAAGAAGCCAGATTGCCGAATAAGTTCGTTAATTTCGGAAGATATGAAAATCGCCACAGGAGAACTGAAAATTTTCAAAACTCATCAAAGTAAAGATTTTGAAAAACGAATGCTTAGAAAATGTTTCAACTGTCATTCCCCTAACCATCTAGGTTGCAATTATCCTAAAGTAAAGAAAGAGTCGGAACATGCGAGACCATCGAACTCTGAAGTACAAACTACAAACCTGTTCTGTTATCACGCGGAAAGAGCTACACCTGAAAGATATCACACTTGGTGAAAAAACCATTTCCACACTTATGGATACTGGTAGTTCAGTTAGTCTCATCCGTGAAGACTTAAGTACAAAGATTGCAGACCAGCAAAAGTTTTCTATGAAATGTATTGTCCTAACTGGAATAGGTAAATCTCAAGTGTTGACGAAAGGTTCTTTTGAACATAACTTCATCATAGATGAAGATCATTATTCCTTAACATGGCATGTTGTGCCGACTGAGCATCTTAACTTTGAAGCCGTCATAGGCGCCGACATTTTGATACAAGCTTCTTTAAATTTCACCCAAAATGGAGTTGAATTCCACAAACACGTGGAAAAAGCATGGCTGATGCAAATATTGGAATTACATCTTGAAGATGAGTTAGATTTGAGTCATATCCTCGACACACAAATAAAAAATGATTTGACAAGAATAATTTCCATTTATAAACCTGAGAAGACCGAATCCACAGATGTTTCAATGAGGATAATTTTGAAAGACGATATCCCAGTCTACCAACCAGCTCGTCATTTGCTATTTGTAGAGAAACAAAAGGTTAACAAACATGTTGAAGAGTGGCTTGAACAAGGAATCATCAGACTATGCTAGTCCAGTAGTACTAACGTAGAAGAAAAATGGAGGCTCCAGACTTTGTGTCGACTACCGCAAACTAAACTGCAATCTTGTCAAAAATAGATTTCCACTACCTTTAATAGATGATGTACTCGATAGACTACAAGATGCAAAAGTGTATACAACCTTGGATTTAAAGAATGGATTTTTCCACGTCGACGTCAATGAGGCTTGTCGGAAATTCACTTCATTTATTGTTTCTGGCGGACAATATGAATTTAACTAAGTGCCATTTGGCTTAAGTGCTAGTCCCAGCGTTTTTCAAAGATATGTTTACAATATATTTCGAAATGTGATGAATAAAGGCATAGTAATAATCTACATGGACGATTTAATAATTCCATCCACAGATGAAGATGAAGGTTTGAGTAAACTAAGAGTCGTTCTTGAAGTTGCATACAAATACGGTCTTGAAATCCAATTCAAAAAGTGCCAATTTCTAAAAAGAAAAGTACAATTTCTAGGACATATTGTAGAAAACGGTACTATACGCCCTTCACTCGTTAAAACGCTCGCTGTAAGAAATGTTCCTAAACCAACAACAGTTAAACAAGTTCAAAGTTTTTTAGGCCTGACTGGTTACTTTCGAAAATTTATACCTGAATATTCTAAAATAGCGAAACCACTTGGTGACCTATGAAGAAAAGAGAATCCCTTTAAATTTGATCATTCGCAAATAGAAGGTTTTGAAAAACTCAAAGAAATTTTGACAAACAGTCCTGTTCTGATTATTTTCAAACAAAGAAAAAGAATTGAATTGCATACTGACGCAAGCCAACAGGGTGATGGTGCTGTGCAGCTCCAAGAAGCAGAAGATGGAAAGTTGCATCCTGTCCACTACATGTCTAAGATAACAAGTCCTGCGGAAGAAAAATACTGTAGTTATGAGCTAAACGTTCTTGCTATAGTAGAAGCTCTGAAGAAATTGCGTGTTTACCTATTAAGTAACAAATTCAAGATAGCGACAGATTGCCAAGCATTCCAAAAAACCATGAGCAAGAAAGACTTAGTTACCCGCATTGCTAGAAGGGCATAACTGCTTGAAGAATTTGAATATGGAGTAATACACCTACAGGTCAAAGGATGAAGCACGTGGACGCTTTGAGCAGGTATCCAGTCATGATGATTGGTGATGATACATTAACCACCCTATTGAAGAAATCACAGTCGGAAGATGAAAATATTAGCACAGTAAAGACACTCCTAAGAAGCGAGGAGTCCCAAGATTTTTTCGAAAAAAATGGGATACTATACAAATTCGTAAATGCACATGAACTTATAGTTGCCCCTAGTGGTATGCAGACTGAATTAATTAAACTAGTTCATGAAAAAGGTCACTTCTCAGCGGCCAAAATTGAAGAAGTGGTCAAACAAGAATTCTTTATTCCAAATTTATCTAAAGCTACCCAACGAGTAATAGTTAATTGTGTACCTTGCATTCTATCCAATAGAAAGTCAGGAAAAAAGGAAGGATTTCTGAATCCAATACCCAATGATGAGTCACCTCTAAATACTTATCATGTTGATTTTATTGGCCAATTGCCATCAATTAATAAAAACTATCAGCACATTCTGACGATAATTGATGCCTTTACGAAATTCACCTATTTATACCCAGTAAAAACTGTTTCCACAGAAGAAGTTATAAAAAGTTTGAAAGTATAACAAAATACATTTGGCAACCCCAAACGAATAAGAACCGATCGAGGATCTGCATTTACATCGAAAACCTTTTGTGACTATTGTGCAGAAGAAGAAATACAACATTTACAAATTACCACTGGAGTTCCACGAGGTAACGGTCAAGTCGAAAAACTCCACCGCACTCTTATCCCAGTGTTAATCAAGTTATCACTCGATGATGCAACGAATTGGTATCGATATGTAGACAGGCTTCAAAGAATCCTGAACAGCACTATCAGCCGTAGTACTAAGTGGACACCGTTTGAACTACCAACTGGCATTTAGATTATAAATAAAGAAGACATAAAGATTAGAGACCTACTAATGGAGGAGATAGAAGAAGAATACCTAGATCAGAGGGAAAGCATCCGTCAAGAAGCGAAACGAAATGTTTTGAAGATTCAGTCTGATGACCAAAGAACATATAATAAGCAATAACGATTCCGTAGCTCCCATTGGCAGTACAAGACGAATGGGCTGCAATGAATCAAAAAATCATTGACAACTTCATAGTCAGCATGGCCAGACAATGTTAAATCTGCATCGCAGTCTGGGAAGATCATATACCCTACTAAAGGCTGAATGTTTCTGTAAGTTTTGCTTACATTACTCATGTTCTTATACCTTTGGGATATTATTTTATCATTTGTGTTGATATGGAAAGCTTTTTCACAACGTTATATAGAAAATATCTCGGCCTTAATTTTTGGCATACCAGAATATACATATATATATATATATATATATATATATATATATATATTGCACAGGGAAATTTTTTTTCACAGATGATCATGTACTAATGAAAATGTGCAGAAAATATATATAAACATTCTCCAAAGCAGTTGCAAACAGAATTAAGTCCAATGTATTATTTCGAGCAAAAAATTATTCGTTGAAGACAACATAATTCTGTTTATCAATTCTATCATTTCATAAATTAACCCAAGCTAAATATAACCGTGAGAAGAAAACGACTAAGTGGTCAAAGAGTTTTAAAAGTTGATAGTTGTTGCTTTGAAAACGGAAATTCATTTAATATAAAGTATTTTTGTTATTGTATATAATTTTAAAAATATAGCAAAATTACAGATTTTTCTAACACAATGTACAAACAATGTTTACTCAATTAGCTGTTAACAGATCTATAAAATTATAAATGTACATAATTAAGGTTAATTTTTTATTTAGGTAAACTATTTTCAGAGGTTTGCTTGTCAAGTAGTCCAAACAGAAGTTCTCAATGACAATTAAAATTTATCTGTTGAAAACAAAGAAGTGTGATTTTTCTCTTAACGCGAGGTTCAAAATGTTAAACATCTACATATTATTATGATGTTTAGTGAGTGTGTCTGCTGAAAGTGCTTATGAACTCTATATTGTAAAAGCACAATGAAACATGACTACTATCTATCTTTAAGTGGAATTAGCTCAGCTCCATACTATACAACCAGCTGTCTGAAATGCTTATTGAATTAAAAGATTCTGGAAATCTTTCAAGATCTGGAAGTATTCCGAAAATGAACTCAATGAAATATAATCGGGATGATTTCAAAAATAAAGCTCATGCTGTCAAGAAAGCTGCGTTAATTGGAGACTAGGACGTTAAAGCAGCGGCACTAATCGTAAGACATAGCAGCTTAATGCTTCAAAGAATTTTGACACTCATTCAGTCCAAATTTAGCAGTACTAAATACTAATAGTACAATGTGTATGCAAAAAAAAATCTTATTCTATTAAAAGTTGCTTTCCTACTTTTAATATTTCAGAAAACCTAATCAAGACATCAAATTTCTTTTCTTACTATACAACTGCTTTAAAAATATTTCTTAAAAAAATAGTTTCTTTAATTCAATAACATAAATAAAATTACACATATTATGCGAAAAACATCTCTCTATTTTTAAATCGATGAAGTTTAAAGGCCTAACAATAACTTTTCCTGCGAAGTTACCAGATGACTGAAACTGTGAAACACAAAAATATAAGTTATTACCTTCTCCATTATCATAGAAAATAATGTTTTATATCAATCTATGAAACCTTTATTATAACTTTTAATTACATTATTTTGAAAACTATTTAATTTGTGTGTTGATGGTGGGGGCACGGTAGAAGAGGAATTATGGTTGCGATCCCATAGGCAGCGTTGTTATCATCGAGTCATGGATTCGAGTCCTGATGCCACTTTAAGCCACGTAACGGACCCGATGCACATTAAATCTGATGGTGCTCTATATCCTAACGTTATAGTGACTTAGCAATATTCCAGGAACACCAAGTTCACCCACGGTGCTTAGGACTATCAAATCATTTTTCCGGAAATGAATCACCACCACAGCAACTAGAAGAGAATTGCAAAGTAATATAAATTTATATGGGTCATTTACATTAGGGACAGTATTAGATGATACGATAAACTGTAGTAAGTAGATGCGCAATATTACAAAATACAATATTAAAACTATTAATAATAAGCAACTCTTTACAGTTATTTGCAAAACAGAAAGCAAAAACTGGTTCATAACCCTATAACACACACAAATACAGAAAGAAAGAAAATTTTGAATAACAAATTCAGTAAGTCAAGAAAGCAAAAACTCCGAAAAAAAGGGAGGATGAACAGGTACATACAAATAAACATTATTTATACTATATACAGTAAATTATACATAATTTATTATATTACTATACAATAAATTATGTACCAGATACATAATTTACACTATATATATACAGAACACAAATTTCTTGAAAAAGTAAAGAAAAAAAATTATATATGAATTACTTACAAAGAAAATATATAAGTGAAACCTATGATAGAAATAAATATATAGAGTGCCGAATCAACAAACCAGGGAACAAGAGCAATAAATGGACCTGCAAAAAAGGTAAAAGTATTCGTTTATAAAAAGAAAAAGCTATAAATCCTGAATAAATCTTCAATTATTTGAAGAATTTTACTCTAAACAAAAAAAAAGTTAAGGGTTCCGAGTACTAAGACAAAATCGATTTCAGATATAAAATCATACCTAGTGCGCAGATAGAATTCAAAATGAAAATCCAAAAACTACTGAAGCAATAATGATTTTGTGTAGGAAATCTTGTCCTGTGGTTAAAATAGGAACAAGCAAAAAATTTGTTGTATTTCTTATAGGAAATATCTTTTTCTATTTTAAAACAAGAAATTAATTTAACATAAATATATGAATAGTTAAGTAAAGAACTAAGCCATAAGTATAGACAGGTTCAGTAAGGTGAGAACTTTTTGTAAAAGTGTAAAGGCACACATAGTGTTCCGTATCCACGACAGATCCACGAAGACAATAGGAGTTAGGTTTTAATTTTGTTCTGTGTATATAGTATGGGAACGGACCAGGGTTAGTTAAAAATTTGAATATCAGGAGAGTGGGTTTCCAGATCAGGTGCAGCTCTCGTCACATTTAACCGAGTTTCAAAATTGCAAGGACAATCGCTGATGGCCCTCGTGTTTCTTCTAAGTGAGACGTCGATAAACAATCAATGTGTGTGTCAACGGATACATAAAACACAATCAATGAAATCTCATATCCCCTTCAACACTCAATAAGCAGCATTTAATAGTGAAAAATAAAGAAATTTATTTAAAGATTTGAATTGTTACTATACTCGTTGTGATTTTCAATAAAGTTATAAAAAGCTCAAATTAGCAGTATCAGTTATAAATACTTATAAATAATGCTAATCAAACTTAAAAGTAAATTAAGATTTAATATTAAAAATTGTTAACTTTTTTCTAAAATTATTTCAACAAACATTTGAGCCAGTTAATAAAAGTAAAAAAGCTTTTAGTTAAATGTCTATCAAACTAATGAATTTATTAACTTTTTAAAAGATAAATAAACAACTAAAGCCTTAAATATAAATATTGCTTTCTTAATTACCTTTTCACATTTAATATTTTTTTAAAGATATGAGTTACTTAAATTCTATTTTATTTAGAAGAAATTCGTGAAAAGGCTACTCTTCACATAATTGCTCTTTCATACTCATGCTTAAGTTAATGAAGAAAAGAAATCAATTATTGAATTGTAAACAAATACTTTTTTTTTTTGTTAAAAATGCTCAGAAACAAAAATATTTTACTTCTGAAACTTATTTAATGTACGCAATGATAAGCTTCATAAAAAAACTAACTAAATTTTAAAGCGGAAGCGTTAAAAAATTAAAATTACACAGCATTCGAATTACAGCATTTTTATTTGCAAAAGTATCTTTAATCGTAATTTGAGTTAAACTAAATATTCAAAAATGAATCAGTAAAAAGTATTAATAGTTAACTCGCTAATAATTATTTTAAAACACAATTAATGTCAAAGCACTTAAGGCAAAAGAAATGGAAAGTTCTGACTAACAGAATTTTTTTAGATATTTTCTTCCTTAAAATTTCACTTACAAAATCTCATTCTATATCCATTTGGAATTCAAAATGATCAGTAAGCTTATTGTACATTTCTCTTTTCAAAGGTTTTATTACAAGAAAAATGCTTTCCTCTAAATGTTACAGAACAAAATAAACTGTTTATTCTACATAATTTACATTCAAAGTAGAAAGGAATAAAGAGACATTTTATATGTATTATTTAAGAGTTTTGTTTTAAAACGAAAGAAAATAATTTTGAAGAGAAAATAAAATTTCTGAGATTTTAATTCATCCCATATCGCTAGCCTTTTTAATATTGAAAGATAAAGGAGAGTTATGAATTAACCATATAAAAAAGGAACATAAGTTTTGTCAGATATATTTAATAAAAAGATACACGAAAATATCTGTTGATAGTTAGAAAATGCTTTATTACAAAAAATATGTTTATAATACAGGTGTTCACAAAAGAATATCCCAACTTTGAAGTGCTACAACTACAAAACTAAAGAAGGGAAAACAGTTTTGACCAAATTAAATTAAAAGTAATAATTTAAAGTTTAAAAAAAATTTAATTTTCATTATGATCAACACCAGTAACACGAGTTTTATCCAGGGATACAATACAGTCCATTAGTCGCAGAGCAAATGATGACCTTGCTTTTAATCAGTGGCTCTAAAAAACCCTGATTTAAATCCGTGCGATTTTTTTGATCTACTTAAAAGATAACATGTTTCTTACACCACTACCGGAGAACATTGTAGAATGGAAAATGCAAATAATTACAAACATTAATCTGTACCACCTAACATGCTGAAAAGGGCATGGGATGAATTTTATTATCAACTGGAAAATCGTTCATGTTTCTGATGGTGTGTGGTCAGATAGATTTTATACACTTAAATAATTCGATATTTCAATATTTTGATTTTATAAACTTTAATATTTCGATATTTCAATATTTTGATTTTATAAACTTTAATATTTTATTTTTAATTTAATTTGTTCAAAAAAAGGTTATAACTTCTTTAATTTTGTACTAGTAACTCTTCAAATTTGGGATATTCTTTTGTAAATATCCAGTATTTTTGGGGATATTTTGAACGCACCGTTATCAATAATTTGATTTTATAATGATTTTTTTTATTATTGTGTCAAATTAAATCTATTATGATTAAGAGGTTAGGTAAATTCTATGAGACACTTCTCCTTTTTTTAGTATAAAGTGTTCTATTGATTTTTTTCATAAATGCTTAGAAACCTCCCTATACTTTCTAATACACACACACAACGTCAATATTCTCAATGAAAACATATATCGCTATTCTTGATTTCTTACTGAGTGAAATGAAGAACCAGTTCAGGTGTCGTCTGTGTCACTTGATTATAATTCATAATTATCAGGTACGTCACCAATAGCCATCAAAGTGTTTTCTTATTCGAAGTTAATGGATGAACAATAAATTAATCTATTTGACTATGTTAAGTTTCTCTTCCTTTTTTGATAAATAATTTAATACTAACTTGTACATTTATGCTGAAAAATCTCGTTCCTTTTTTACTTTTATATATAATTTATCTGAAATTTCAGTTATTTAATATATATTTTGAGGATTTCGTTCTTGTAGTATCACTTGACAGAAGACTAGACAATGGTTCTAAATAATTTCCTAAAAAAATTAGGAATAATTTAAAGTTTTAATGACAAAAGTAAGCTTTAACATATTGAAAGTGATATTCTATCCAGCTGCAATCCAAATCACATAAACAGATGTATTTAGATTTTGGATACGACACCCTTTAATAGGCAATCTCAAATTTTGGCGTATGATAAAGCTTCGTTGAAGTATTTGTGCCTTACACAAACAGTATGATTTAATGATTGTTAGTAAAGAATTTTAACCATTTATATATATCTGAAACTGGAATAATAATTTTTATGATAATAATGCATCCGAATCAAAGGAGTTATTAATTGGATCTGATTTTATGCCTTTAGCGTATGACGGTGAAATTTGAAAGAAACATTTGCTAATTATAATAAAAACAGTTTCACAAGAAACAACAGTAAAATTAAAATCGTACTTTTTGACTGTTATTCTTATTCACAGATATGTGATAAATGTGACACCTTGTTCCATTGTGCAGATTTTTATGCATAAATAGGGGAACTTGAGTTTTTCTCTTTGTCATAAGACATATATATTTTTCATGGGACCAAGACGATTTTGAACAAAAATCATATCCTTGAAACAGGTTATAGAACTTTATAGTAAAAAGAGGTCGAATGTGACTTTTTTTTTACTCGTAATTTTAGGTGGCATTAGTCATGCGCCTCCAGATGTACATTGTGATTTTTAGTTCACATTCCCAGACAGTACTATTTATCATCATTCTAACTGTAGTTATTAATATTTACCCGGAATTTCTTTTTTCTTTTTTTCCCTCCTCCTTTTTCACTTATTTGTAATATTCAAATCCCTTTTCATACAATTTTGGTTCATATGATTTTTTAACTTCTCACAAACTCTCTGAGGTTGTGTTTGAATATTTACATTCGTCTCCCTATTTATTTGTTTGCATGATGTTGACGATATTACTTCTCTGTCTCAAACACTTGCTCAGGATTCAATAATTGAACAGTTCCCCAGGTAGAATCAATACCATAATAACTTACGTTTAATTCATAGTTATCGAAACAGTTTGTGTTTGGTTTCCGTGAAAAATACACCAGTTTTGGTCTTCTAATGCTAATAATCAAACTATTTAAAAGCAAAACTTGATCATGTATACATTTGTCATTAATCACGCGTGATACTTTTTACTATACAAATCAAATTTTACAACAGGTAATCTAAATATCAAATTTTTTTTATAAGCAGTAGTTTTGTTCTTTCGTCTTACTGAATATTTTAATAAACTCTTTTGCTTCCAACAACACAAATTTAATTTATTTTAAATATTTTTGAAAATTGTGAAACCTGTTGTCGCAATGTACTTCTGTGAGGGAAAAATTTAATGGATTTAAACTGAGTTTAGAATCTAAATAAAAAAAACTAAATTGTTTGTAAGAACTTCCTCATGATAAATATGATATAATAAGATATTTCAATTAGTTTTAGTTAAGTTTACTTCAAATCTTTTTTTATTTCATGATTTATTTTCAAATACATGTCTCCTTATCAGATATTTTTTCTCGCAATAAGCAATGACTAATGTTGATACAATTTTATGTTCTTATAGCAGGTTGACAAGCCAATATAACTAGACAGATATGAAAACTCAAAACCTGCGAAGGTATTCATTTATCTTAAATACGCATTATAATTGCTTTTTTTTAAATTCACCTTATTTCAATTTTTTGGAGATTTAGGTTTGATTTAATAAATGTTAATTTTTGTTCAGATTAACTAAATAATTCACTTAAAAACTTTAAACTTTTCCATTTAATTCAATTTTTACGTTAATTTTCTTTTTTAAATTATTATCAAAATAAAATATAATCCCTGATAAAGTATTGTTCATCAATGACTTTTTAACTTACCTTTTTTATTTCTTTTAGAAACATCGCCACCTCTAAATCTAATTAAAATTTATTTTACCTTTTCATTTAAAATAGATAAAAATTTGATGCATGAACCCCTGAATAATATTACTATTGATTCTTACATTAGAGTTAATCGAGAATTCACAAAAGTAAGATTTTGATATTTAGTTGGAATTGCAACATTTTCTAATAAAAATATTGCTTATAATGGGGAGTTTTAAAAACCATTCATTTCCATCATCCTTTTTCGGCCAGCTCTTTTATAACATAATATGTAAGCTAAACGAGAATTTCGTACAGTAAATTTAAACATAGTTGAGAATGAAGACATTCAAAACTCATCTTTTTGAAATGCAATACTCTCATTAATGACATTCAGGAATTCGTATGAGAAACTTTTATCATTTTTAATTTTGAAGGTTAAAAAAAAAAAAATTGCATACCTTTTCAAAAATTACATTTTTAATTGTTGTTTTTATACCAATTTCGATACTTAAGTATACTAAAATAAACAAATGATCTATATCATTTTATTTTTGTTAAAATAATTTTTTTTGTTCAATATAATTTTTCTAGAAAAATAGTTAAAGAGAATGATTCATATGGGGCAGTGTAAACCACTAAAAAAATTGTTATATCCCCCTCCCAATCAGGTAGCAGATATTTTAATTCTTCCTTACCCCTTCTACTGTAAGGAAAATTTCCTTCGCCCAGTGCACCCCTGCACTTTCTAATCCAAATTGATTTTATCTTAGAATCTAAAATCGACGAAATTCCCCCTCTAAGATTCTCAAATCTCAATATTCTGCGTGATGGCATGTTCTTACTTAAGATGAGTTGATGCTTTTCTTGATGGATATATTTGAGTTACATCCCAAATTCAAAATTACGATAATGAAGTTTGTTGTAATTGCATCGCTATTTTACGGTAGTATAGCTTTTAACGGCGAACTTCAAAATCATTTGCTAGTTCGGCCGCCTCCTTAATCGATTTTAAGCAGGGGTAAGGTTTGCTCGGGGGCAGAGGCAAATGCGCTGAATCGTGCATTTTCCCGATTCAATTACAAGGGTTTCCTGTTTGCAAGTACTCCTACACGTAGACTCTTTCAGTTATCATATCAAACGAAGGATTCCAGTTTCACTCGCAAAAACCCTACCGCAAAATTTTGCCAGTACGAAATGAAATGTTCGTACTTTCAAGTCTATTTGCTTCGTTTTATTTTTTCGTGTGGGGCTATCTACGGTGATATTTGGGAAATAACAGCCTTTGTAACGCCAGAGGGTATTGGATAAAATGGCAGGAAATATGTACTACGAGAGGAAAAAAGGTAAGAAAAGAAGTGGTCGGAAATCCATTTGTTCCCAACCAATGGAATCAATTTGAGAAACTGGGATCTAGGGAAACCGCTAGAGGGCGCTTAGATCGATCAAAAAGCTCTCGAGTTAAGGTTTATGTTGGGGTGGAGGACTTTGGACATGATTTTCTTTTCTTCACTTTTTCTTCCTCTTTTACTCTCAGTTTTTTTTTTTTTTTTTTTTTTTTTTTTTTTTTGGGGGGGGGGAAAGGGTTTTTTTTTTTTGGGTTTTTTTTTAAGGGTTTTGGGGTTGGCGTATGGTACAAAAAAAAAAAATAGGAAACATTGCCGTTGG
>BMAW01121515.1:460184-476731 GCA_019974015.1 Nephila pilipes
TTTTTTTTTTTTTTTTTTTTTTATATGTCCTGTACGATATCGAGTTTTAGTTTTAGGATTATTTTTTACGCATTTTCGGTTTGTCCTATTCTACCATAGAAAACTATTCTACACATTTCCCTTTCACACTCGAAATGTACTCTCTTTTGCGAATTTCCTCATATTTGTCGTTACTATGTCATTTAGAGGGACAATCAATATGTCTTCATGTTGTGAAATAAGATATGAAAAATGTCATAAGTTTACCAGTAAAGGCAATACATAAAAATAGCAATTCAGTGCGAAAATGCGAGATTCACAACTGGTTCGGTTACTGTTTTCCAACACTTGGCACTTTGCATCTCTTAATGATACAACTAATTACTATCTGTTTTTTGCAGTTAAGTAACTAAACCCATTTTATTTATATTACCCTAAATAATATTGTAGGATTTAATTTGTATACTGCTCCTATAATTATCCAGAAGCCTTTTCTTAAGCCTAATAATAATCAACATATCCTTCAATAAAGGTTGCTGAAATAAAATGGCATTAAACAACTCACTGTAAGAATTCATTTATCAGAATCAAGATACGTGAATTTTAATAGAGAAATTTATTTTTATTCTTAACAAAAATATTCAGATATTTAGTAATAAGTAATTATACATTATTTTTCCACAATTTTTAGAATCTAATTACGCTGTACAAAAGTAACCAGAACGGAATAGTTATTCCACCACCATACAAATAACTTTTATGAGGGAAAAAAAACTTAGAAAAGTAACAAAAGGCAAAACATTTGGAAGAATAATTAGTTGAAATGATCTTTTTTTTTTTTTTTTTTTTTTTTTTTAATACATATAATTTCTAAACATCATTTTTACTGCTAATAAAATAAACATCTGTTTTACATCAATAAATGATTAGTCACCATTTTGTATCAAAGGAAATTAATAGGTTTTAATATTCACTCATTAAGAGAAAGATATATTCAAAGTTAACTTTTCTTAACCCTTTTAATTAATATTAGCTTCTTTTAAAAATATGAGTTCTTAAAAATGTTGCAGTTTCTATGTGTGCAGTTTCTTTCTAATGAAGTTATAAAAAATACTGAATGTTTTTTCAATTGAATTTGTTACATTCGCCACAAAGCTTACAAGCACCGATGACACAGAAGTAAAACGCTTGTTTAAAGGACGGGAGTTCCCTGACTGAAACCCCAGTGCTGATAACATTAAAATTCAAGTTAAAAGTTTCGTATAATTATATTATTTACGTTACGTTGTTCTGGTATATTCTAATGTAATATATAAACCCATGTATATTAGCCTCAGAGAGTTTTCGGTCAAGTGTAGCTGCTCTTAATCTATTAATAAATAGCAGTCTTCAGATTTAGCGTATTGTGTGTTTGATTCAACATCTACATGACATTTTTGTAGAGGTGCGGGGTAAAACGGCTACTTCATCTTAAGACCACACATTGCGTTAAGAAGTAATCGCTTACAAAATATTCCTCCTGAGTTCGGGCCCTATACTGCACCTAAAAGAGCAAATACATCAAAAAAGATGGCCACGGAGGGTGAGACCATGCCCATATTTATAACACCTCATGCACAGCAGCTCACAAATCCCTTTGTGAACCGAAATATGACGGAGTAGCTAAATTCAATAAATGGAATGAAAATTTCTACCTGGAAAACGTGTACTTTTTATTTGACGGAACACCAAGAGAGTGGTTTCAAAATAATGAAGAACCTCTAACATATCGGGACCAATTTAAATCGGAATTCATCAAAATATTTGGTGACAGTATATATTTGAATACTGTCATGATATAGTTTCATGATAGTTGAGACTCTATCATAAAATGATTCCTCAAATGTCAGAGGATGAATGAGTGTTCCATCTCATGAGGGGTTACGGAGAATTTCTATCAAGTTCTCCTGACTAAAGAACTCACGGAATAATTCGTAAAATTGTGTTAGTATCTAGGAGAAATAAAAGAGAAACGAGTTACCCGAACGAAAATTCGATCGCTTACATAACGTCATACCCATGTCATCTACAAGTATAACTAAAGAAACGGTTCAGGTCACTATAATTTGGCAAATTGTCTGACAGGAGCTAGAAATTCCTAAGAATCTAGCAAATCTAGAAATTCCTTAGCTTTTAATAGAAAAGCTAAACAACACATAAATACTGACAACCATGAAGCCATAAGCCAAAGAGCCTATAGAGTGTCACCAACTGAGCTTCGAGTAATACCGAAGAAGTTGAGAAGATGCTAGATAATGGCATAATTCAGCCACCTGAGAGACCTTGGTCGCCTCCGATTGTCTTGGTTAAGAAGAAAGATAGAAGTTGGCTCTTCTACGTAGATTACCATCGTCTCAATCAGATTACTAAAAAAGATGTGTACCTTCTACCACTTAAAGACGATGCACAAGACTTTTGAAAGAGTGCTACGATTTTTGCGACAATGGACCTGCGAACCGGTTACTGGTAAATTCAGATAGATGCGGCTGACCGTGAAAAGAGCGCATTTATCACCCTAGAAGGACTGAACCAGTTTAAAATGAACCAGTTAACCAAATTTCTCCTTGAGGACATCATATTAAAATATAGAGCTCCAAGAGTCATCATTACAGACTGAAGGTAAGTGTTTCAATTAAAACTAGTTGCGGAACTTAAACAACTCTGCAATGTTACCCACCGAATGACTACTGTATACCATCCCCAAACCAATGAGCTAACAGAGCGCCTTAATAAAACACTTACAGACATGCTATCTATGTCTGTTACAGTCAAGGAGAAAGATTGGGATGAAATATTGCCCTTCATTACTTTTGCGTACAACACGCAGGACACAGCCGTGTTCCCGCCTTTTTTTTTTTTTTTTTTTGATCAATGGGCGTGAAGTCGAGAGGACACTCGACACAATGTTCCCGATTCACGCTGACGAAACCAAAAGCCACTACACCACTAGATTACTATTAAGATTTCAAACCTTGGAAGCACAAGAAAAAGATTGAAGGCGTTATGATTCCAAACATCTAATAGTCTTCTATAAACCTGGAAACCCCGTATAGCTTTTCACACCTGTGCGAAAAGCAGGTTTGTTGCAAAAGTTACTTGAAAGATACTTCGGCCCTTATCAAGTCGTACAACGATTATCTCACGTAACATACCAAGTTCAAGACTTTGATTCCAGTTCGTGATGCCGTCGGACAGATGTAGTACATGTTCTTTGAATGAAGCCCTTATATGATCCAAATGCACAGATCCAGTTTCCAGCTGATTTTACTGCTTCCGACGAACTTAGTCCTCAAAAAAAAAAAAAAAGTACATTCAGTCGCCGAAGAAAGTCTCCATTCTGTCAAGTCTATTCAGAACCTATGATACATTCAAAAGCTTTACTGCAGATTTCCCAAACATCGGGACGTTGTCTTTTAAGGAGAGAGCAATACCACGAAGCTTCAAGAACCGTTGGAGCGGAGATAAAACATTTGTCTACAGGATAAGAGTTCTCGGTCACAACCCCCAGTGTTGACAAGATTAAATTCACATTAAAGTTTATATAACTGTTTTCTTTTATAATTTTTAAAGCCTTCCAGAATATTTTTTAAGTTACAGAATTTTAGAATATTACAGAATATTTTAATGTATTATATAAACCCATGTACTTTCAGTCTGAGAGTGTTCTCAGTCAAGGGTACTTGCTCTTAGTCTGTTTGTAAATCACGTTATTCAAATATATATTGTTTGTTCAATTCAACTTGCTAAAATACCTCTTAAATACCATTTTCGCCTGCTAATAAAATAAATTTCTTTTTAAACAATAATTGATTAATCACCATTTTGATAAATGGAAAGCAACAAATATTGAAATTCTCGCATTTACCAAAAAGTATATTTTTTCGAAGTTAACTGTTTTTAACCCTTTTAATTAATATTCGCTGCTTTTAAAGAATACGAGTCCTTAACAAAGCTTCATATATTTGTAGTTTTTTTTAATGAAGTTATAAAAAAAATACTGAATATTTTTCTATTTGAATTTGCTATATTACTACATTATTCTTCTTTAAAAAGTATAAAGCAACTTTTTCAAATAAATTATTTAAACGTTAATGCTTAAAAGAATATTTTCTTGAAGTTATTAAAATTTAGAAGTTAAAAAATATATATATTTAATATTTATAACTATTTTTCAAATTACTTACAACAGTGCACTCATACGTTTTTCTTTTTAAAAAGAAACATAATAGCTCTACTTTTAAGAAATACCTTCGGTCCTAATCCTTAAAAGAGAACATTGTTTAAATGCTTTCATACACACACACATGAATTATTTAACTAAAATTTGGAAGGTAACTTTTTTAAAAAAATTTTTAACTTGAATAATCTTATAAAAGACAAGTATCTTATATCAATGCAACCAGAATAATATTAGATCTATCATTAAGTTCTGCAAAAATGAAAGAAAATAATACATTTTTCATACATTTGGTAATATTTACTGCACAATATAATTTCCTTCGTCGCTAGGATTGATCTACAAATATTCTAAATGGGTGCCTCATAAAAAAAAGTGAGAAAAATACGATTAATCAAATCGTCATATGCAAATATCTGCTTCCTCGGAAAAAACTAACCCTTATTCGACCGGATGATAATTGGTGATGAAAAACGGAGTACCTATGAAAACATTGTATGGAAGAAAAAAAAGCACACTGGGAGCCCAGTGAACATGACCTCTCCTCCTTTAAGACGAGAATGAGCTTGAATAAAAGAATGCTGCGCATATGGTGGGATATACAAGGACCAATGCATTGCGAGCTTTTGAAATCTATCGTTAAGTTTAATGCGGAGAGATATTGCCAGCACTCAAAGGAAATTTGTCCTGTGACGTTCAGTAGGAAGCATATCATATTGCATTGCATTATGATAATGACAATCCACATGCTGCTTTGGCGACTCATCAGAAAATTACAAAGCTCGGATAGGAAATTAAGTGGCATCCATTATATACCCTAGTCACGTGGTCCTCCGATGATTATATATATATATATATATATATATATATATATATATATATATATATATATATATATATATATATATATATACTATATCTTTCTCTATATATATATATATATATATAATCATCGAGATTTATCTATATATATATATAATCATCGGATTTTATATATATATATATAATCATCGGATTTTATATATATATATATATATATATATATATATATATATATATATACACTGTTTTTCTATCCCTTAAACTTTATTGTGGGGGGGGGAGGAATTCAGAACTGATGCAGATGTTAACCAAGCATTACTTGAGTTCTTCCCTTCTTAAGATAAGGCATTTTTCAATAACGGTATTTACAAATTACCATCACCTGGCAACAGATCATAAGTAACAAAGAGAACTATATTGTACAGTAAATATTATTAAATTTATTTTTATTCACTTCCCAAAACAATAGAACTTTCCGGTATACCCATATAGTTTTTTTTTCGTAGTAAAATGTAGAGTTGTAATACTTTTTTATTACTTGTTAAGATAAATTTATCTGACAGACATTAAAAAAGCTTAAAATTACTCGTTGTGATCTAAATATTTTATTATGGTAGGATAGTTTATGTGAATGATAGTCCATTAATTCTAATTTATTACACAGTAATATGTTAAGAGAATTCTGGAAAAAATTTTAAAACATTTTCCATCCTTTTAATTTCTTTCTAATTTACAACTTATGAACTTTTCTGCATAATATCTTTCAAAACTTTTTGCAGTTACTTTAAAAATTCATTTAAAATAGCTCGGTTTCACTCTTAATTTAAATCAATTAACCGTTTATTGGAAAGTTTCACTTAGAACGCTTATTTTTCATTTATTAGCAGATATTTATCTACTACTGTGTATCTTCCAAAAATAAGCAACTAAAAATAGGTTGTGATTTATCTCTTTTACCCAACTCGTACGTCACCTTAAAAATTAGTCAAATTGCAAATCTAAAGTTCAACTTTATTCCAATCACACATAAAGTAATTAAAATAACTACGCACAAACAGTTCAGGAATCTAGTAAATTATTTTTCAAAATTTTATGTATTATTTCTCTAAGAAGGGGAATGCTCTCTACGAGCTTACTGTGCATCACAGCGGGTAGTAACAACTTCTATAAAACATTAAAGATTTCTCTTGAAGAACTACGATGCGATTAAAACCATAATAAAGCAATTTCAACCGAACAGCGTTGATCCTAATCTCTATAGATCACACAGACATGTAAGTAACTCCAACACTGTTCAAGGCCTTCCCACTAGCAATCCTATTATCATAACTTTTTTATCTCTCTAATTCAATTCTCTGTTGCTTTCATACGACTTAATTACATTATTCACTGTGCTTCTAAAGTTTACCAAATTTACGTAACCATGTTTCGTTTGATTAAAAAGGAGCTGAAAACATAAATGTAAAGACAGAAAAAAAAACTCGGAGATGTTAGTTAAGGGAAGTTTATCACGAATAGTTCATGTTACAACGTCTCAAAGTGTTAATTCTTTACAACGCATATATATACGAGATGTAGATATGAAATAACGAGACTGACACTGCTACAGAAGAAGTACACATGCTCCAAACTCCAGCGACCAACAGCTTTTTAATGTGAAGCCTTCTCTGTCGAATTCAGTTTTCTTTTCCCTTCTCTAACAAAGCCTTCGTTTGCATTAGAGTTATTTTTTTTTTCTTTTGTTTCGACGGAAAAATGATAAGTGAGCAACTAATATTTGTGAAATTTCACATGAAACTTGGAAAAAACGCTACTGAAACTTATAATTTATTGAAAGAATTATTACTGTATAGCAACGAATGTTTGTCGCATGCAAGCATTAGCCAAAAAGGCGTAGAAGATTATTCACGCCCGGGTCGTCCTTCCACTTCAAAAACGGATGACAATATCGATAAAATTGGTATTGTACTTTGATCTGACCGTCAGTAAAATATCCGTGTCATTGCTGAAACTGTAGAAATTGACCAACAATCCGTAAGGCAGATTTTATAAAATTTTAACATGCCAAAAGTGTGTGCCAAATTTGTTCATAAATTTCTCGCTTTTGAACAACAAGAACCTCTCGAAAATGCTTGTACTGACACTCTGAATGCCATTGAAAATAACCCAAACTTATTGGTAAGAATAATAACGTGTGACTAATCGTGGTCTTTTACTCATGATCCTGAAACGAAGCGTCAATCCAAGCACTGGAAGAGCCCATCTTGACCGAGAACCAAAAAGGCCCGAATGAACAAATCAAAATTCAAAACAATGAAGATCGTTTTTTCCCCAGATATTCATGGGAATGTGCAACCTCACTGGGTTTTTGAAGATCAAACTACAAATTACAACACCAGGAAGGAATGATCCTACGAATATCAAAATCACATGAAAGTAAAAAGAGGTTAGAATATGCAAATTATTAGTATTTCAGAGCATTTAGTTCGTTGCCTGCTTGCATTTGATATCAGCATAGGAGCCCTGCACCTGTGTGATGGCTTGGGCAGCCAATGGGTACACGAAACGCACATCTCTAGTTCGGATCGACGGTAATTTGAACCCAGATCGGTATATTTCTGACATCTTACTTCCAGTGGTTGTGCCCTATTTTCGAGACCAGCCAAACGCCATCTTCCAACAAGATAATGCAAGACCACATGTTGCACGTCGTGTTCTGACCTTCTCGATACACAGGGTATTCTATTGTTGTCCTGGCCTGCATGGTCTCCAGATCTGTCAGCGATTGAAAACATTTGGTCATGGGTTGCTGAGAGACTGCCCCGCAACCATCCAGCTAATACGGTTGATGAAGTGTGGCATAGACTTGAAGTAGCATGGAATGAGTTGCGCTTTTCTGTCACTCAAGCCCAGTTCGACTCCAGGCCTATCCGGGTAAGGGTCGTTTAAGCTGCCATAAGTGGCAGCAGTTTCTTCTAATTTCGCATCCCTGTAAACCCCGAAACTGACAGTAAATTTAATCATTTTGTCTTCATTCTATACTGTTCATGTATTCTAAATATCTTTTTTGTATTTGCTTTCCTTCATGGTGTTGCTATTATAATGGCCAGCAGTATATTAATCAACACTACTACCTTCTCGTTCCTGCTTGAAGAATAAGGAAAAAACGGTCCAAAATTGTAGAAGGAGAAGAGATGGATTCTCCACCAAGACAATGCGCTGGTTCATTCCGCATTGTCTGTCAAAAGGTCTCTAGCCAAGTACAGCATCCCATTTTTATACCATCCGCCTTATTCGCCGGATTATGTGCAATGCGACTTCCATCTGTTTCCTAAGGGGAACTCTGCATTATAAGGAACAACATTTGAGTCCGTTGAAGCTGTGAAAGAGAAAGCTGTTTGAAGACTTCCAGCCCTGTTTCGAACAATGAAAGAATTGCTTGGAGCATTGTAGGGATAGAGGTGGGGTGTATATTGAAGGTGATAACAATTTAATATGTATGACATCAAAATAAAATGTTTTACAGTGTCAGTCTCGTTATTTAATTTATTCATTTCATTTAGTTATTTATTTTATTTTCTCGTTCGTCAGTCACGTTAATATCAATATCTTGTGTATATGTATATATATATATATATATATATAGTGTGTGTGTGTTAAAAATGTATAAAATTACATTTTGTATTTTTTTTTTTTTTTTTATTTATGTTTCAAAATAACAGAAATGACTTTTTCAAATATTTTTATTGTGACACTTCCGGTTATTTGTATTTATTCATCGTTCTTCTTAGAATTTTGAAGCAAATGTTTCAAAAAAATGGGACTGCAGTCGCCTAGTGGTTATTATTGCGAGCTCGAGGTCGGGTCGGTGTCGTTTTTTTCGAGTCGTGGGTTCAAGCCCCGATATCACTTAAGACCCGCCATGTAGTGAGTTTGAGGTGCGTTATATATGACTAGGCTCCAAGTTCACCCATTATTGTGGTGGGAAGCTTGGAAATGAAGGAGCCCTCTCAAGTATCGTCTTCGTCACTTGACCGAGGTTCAAAATTACTTGTTTCGTCGCCATTAGCTCTCGTGTTGCTTCTAAGTGCGACGTTGATTAAACAATCAAATCAAATCAGTCAAAAAAATTGGACTAAGTCTCAAAACTTCGATACAAAGAAAATGTCATCTCATTCAAATATTCATTCAGCAATTATATAGAATTAAATCTAGTACGATTAATCCAATACACTTTCATTCCAATTTCACAGTATTATTCACAGTTTTGTATTTTATGGGTATCGTTCTTCATGACCAGTTATTTATTTATTTTCTTAATAATATCATTATTTTATATGATTTTCCACCCTTTTTGGAAACATTCAGCTTATGTGAAGTTTTTCGGAAAAAATTAACAATTTTATAAGAAAGGGAGAGAGTTATAAAGTGAAAAAGAAACAAAACTTCCTCATCATATTTATTCAAACATATAATGAAAAGAAATGCAACTGATGTTTTAAATGAAAAATACTTTGCACAAAATGAGCTGTCTTCCCAGAAATAGTGAAAAACGCACAGGTACAGACTTTTATTTTTGTTAAGTCTATGTATTCTGATAAAACCCATAGCATTATATATATCATAAAAAAATTTCTCGTATAACAAGTATATACATTACCTTTCACCCATTAACGATATGTACGGCTCATAAGAGTTCCCATTTTAATTGATGCAAAAATGCTACGTCGTGAGACGTATTCATCCTTTTCATTTTTGCAGGTAATAAATAACAATTTCTCCCACACATAATTACATCGGTAAATAATAAATTGCTCCCATTTTAGCCAATTTACAGCTTGTATTTATAATTAATATGTACAAATTAATTTTTTCTCATAATGATTAAGAGAGAATTTCAGAAAAGGAGGTAATAAACAAAAAATTGCATAAATAATATCTTTACAGTTCGTTATATTCTAATTATAAAGTACACAAAAATTTGGTCTTTAAATTTTTTCTTTTGATAAATGATCTTTTTTTAATCAAAATTATAAAAAATTATCAATAAATACAATAAAATACAAATTAAGTGAACTATAAAGAAAAAGATCAAATAAATAAAAAAAAATTGTATCACATATATTAAATCACCATTAAAAGGAAGAAAATTCGATAAAGTGATCTTTTCTGACTTCTTAACCGTATTTTTGTATCATGTTAAGCGGATTAACTATACCTGATCGGCCTATACGATCCAAGTTTTGCGGAAAAGCAGCGAAGTGATACATCGCATGCAATCAGGATCAACTACTTCTGGGAATATACTCTTTACATGAAAAACATTGAATAAATATATACACAAAAATAAGAGATCAATATTCTCAAAAATTATTCTAAAATAAAAAGTTATAGGAAAAATATATTAAGCTCTACACTTATCTACTAATAAACTAAATGACAGATTAATGTTCATTTTAAAAAAAACTACCATGTTATTACATTAATCGAAAAAATTAATTGAAGCAAAAAGTGATAAAAACATACACGTTATTTTTGAATTTATAACATTTCTTAAAAAAAATTCATTACTAAATTCTGATTAATTATACAATGAATCTCTCTTGGATTTTTGAAAAAAGTTATCCATTCATACAAAAACTTGTACATGTTATAAAATAAAAAAGTTACATTGCATTATTTCTGTTTATAATGCGTAAAAATTTACTTATTTAATAATATCAGACATTCTATCATGCTATTTTCGAGGAGATAAGAAACATAGCAGATAATTAAAATGTTAAATCAAAATAAGAGATACTAAACATTGACAAAAGATCATGAATTGCATCTTTGAAAAAGTTAATGAGAAAAGATTAACATTGTTGCTTTTAACAAAGAAAATTATTTTAAGGGTGAAACTAATTTTAAAAAATATTTTAATCAAGAAGTCGGTATCAGATCAATAAAATGGAATGTCTTAAGAAACTGAAATTGAATGGTAAAAAAGTGCAGAAAACAGAAGAACGTAGATTGACTTTTGATGCAAATGTCATTGGAAAATTCTTGTCACAGGACGATGCTGCAAGCACAAAAGAAATACATTAAGATGTCTACTTAATATAGCAAAAAATTCTAACGACGTATTCCTATAAGTAAATCCTCAAAGTAAACATTATAAATGTAGATAATGGAGTCTGATTGTCTAAAATCACCTAAAGAACATATCCCACAGATACTTATGAGATAATATATATATATACATAAATTTTCTTCAATAATAGTGCTCAATATTTTCATCGGCGATTAGGAGAAATATTTCTGAGAAATCATTATAAACCTGTTAGCATTAATCCGTTTAAAACGCTTATGGGGATATTTCTTCTTTGGTGCTATCGTTCACTTAATTCGTTATAGAAAGATTAGTGAAAAGTACGGATTAAGTAAAAATTCTTAATAATATAATAAGATGTTCTCTTATGGCTATATTACTTCAGGTGAAGACTGTATACTTTGGAATAACTCTGTTTGTATATCCTGTAAAAAATTGAGTATGCATTGAGATGCTTTAAGATGCATTCCTAAACGACAAAATGCTAAATGAAGCAGTGCTAAACGAAGTCCTTTTAACTCTTAGGAAAAGGGTGAATAAAAATAAACAATTTTTATTTTAGTTCTCAATTATTTCATATCAATCTGTATAATATATTAAATGTTACATAAAACATAAACATGCGCAGAGAAACATAAAACTCGTTTGCGTAATGAAGATCAAAACTTTTTCAACCATAAATCAAGATTTTGTACTGTTTTTATATTTTTAAGAAATTTCGATCATAAGTAATCAATTTTTTACCGAACCCCACATGTCCAAAGCAAATAAAGCTACCAATCTAAATACATGATATTACCTATGTTTGGTATATTAGAAACGTACTCTATACAATTATAAATATTGTGTATCATGCACTCCGTTTAATTTCTTCAATGTAGTTTCAATTAGTGTACATAATAAATTAATATGTAATAAAACCAATAAGAAACACCACAAAGAGTAAGAAAATACAAAGTGAAACTTAGCAAAACAAAACTACTGCGTTAAATCAATTTAGCATTAATCGAAGAAAGCTGCGAACGAAGCTTTACTGTTATATTTATTCTCATTTGTTAATATAATATTTTTATCTGTGTTTCCATAGTAAATAGTTGATTTTATTTATGTCACAACACATACATATACATATACACAACACATACATATATTTTCAGTGATACAACATTTCAGACTGATCTCGAACCTAAATCTTACAGAAAACTTGAGAAATTAAAGGGTACAATTTTAATATCCTCTGCACCCAAAGCTCCATGAATGCTTCAATAGGATTTACAAGGCTGAATTACCGCAGAACTACGTCAGAATCTTATCACATCTTATACGACTATAATCACAATCCAAAGCAGATACATTAAACAGTAAAAACTAGAACTGAGAAATTATCGAGATTTTTCCTCTTTGTAGTTAATCGAAGCAGCGTGTAAAATTTATGAATATTGTTTGAACAATGTTAAATCTTTTAATATTTTTTTTCTCATCAACTTATATCATCTATATTTGATTATTAAAAAGTAAAAGTAAAACTGTGAAATCATACTTTTCTTAGATTTCATGTGACAATAATATAATAAATAGTATTGCGCATAAGAATACTTTTTAAGAGTTATAAGAATATTAAAATTTAAAAAGTATACAGACGTTATTAAATGGTTTACTTATTTAAAAAATTTTACAAGCACTAAATGTGTAAAGTAATAAATTTACTTAAAAGTGAACATCAATAATAGTTAAAATATAAGAATTTTTTGAAGTGTTCGAAAATACAGATTTTCATACAGAATTAAAAGTGAAATCTAATTTCTATCAACGTTTATAAAAACTAAAATAAACATAAAATGGCAATAAAAAATAATTGAAAAAAAATTTCCAAAAAGCTATAGATAAAATAAATAATCCAAAAATAAACCTTATAAAGACTGAAAAAAAAAAAAAAAAACTTAAAAGCATTACCTAGGAAGGTAGTAAGACATCTTATTGATACATTTTACTGCTCTAATACCAGAATAAATATTTTCCTTATTTTTACATAAAATGAATAGAAAATCATTACCAGGAAAACATACAAGTTCCTCAAATAAATACCAACTGAATACTAAATTTAAAAAACTAATTCACTATTTATAAAAAAAA
This sequence comes from Nephila pilipes, assembly GCA_019974015.1. Taxonomy (NCBI): domain Eukaryota; kingdom Metazoa; phylum Arthropoda; class Arachnida; order Araneae; family Nephilidae; genus Nephila; species Nephila pilipes. The sequence goes on from BMAW01121515.1 coordinate 473,426, forward strand.
ATTAAATATAGCAATATAAACTAGCATTATTGCCTACTAATTGCCTGTTTCATAAAAAAAAATGTGTATAAATGTAGGGATTATAAGCTATTATTGTTATAATTACTATCCCATAAATTATTATTATTACAAATTATAATAATAATTATTATTATTACTTCAAGATAAATTTCTTGAAAGATAAACACGTGATCTGATCCTGAAGAATAAACGCAAAAAGTTGTATTTCCCTCAAGAGAGTGCACGTGCACTGAAACTGGAACAACTTTTATTTTTCTCTTCACACACAGTCATAAAATAAAAATAAATAACCGGCAACGAAATTCGTCTGTTAGATCATAAAAACGGATCTTGAGTATTCGAACCGAAAAATAAAAGAAAGAGAACTGGTTTTGTGTTAAGGTTACTGCACCTGGTAAAGTAGGTCAGGACGATCCAATATAGTTCAAAAAGTGAATCCCGATAGAAGCAAAAAAAATATCTACATATATCCTTGACCTTCGAATTCGAAGTATATGGACTTCGTCAGCAGTCTCTTCAACACGACAATTGGAAATGGATGGTAAAAATAAACTTTTGTTGACTGCATTCATCTTGATAAACTCTCAAGCTCAAGGTTATCCTCATGGAGCTCCTATGGATTTATGTGATACTATCAGTCCCATGAGAACTCAGGGCTTACCACAGTCCAACGATGCACCTTATGTTCTATGGCAAACTGCAATCTCTTATAAACCAGGGCAAGTTATAAATGGTAAATACAATTTGGACTCTTTTTGGTCGTATATTAAAAGATATTTTTTAATTCGATTATGAACAAAGTTCGGCTTTTCTTCTCGTGATACAAGACTTTATTCTTTTAATATTAACAACAGATATTTAACACCAGAATTTAGATTATTTATTTACCATAAACCGTTTGATGTTAATATTTCTTTACTTGCCTAAATTTTGAGCTGAAATTATGATATAATAGAAAGAAGAAAAGAATGTAATAAAAGTCAATTCTCCTATTCTGACATAGATTTTTCAGACAATTTAATGACAGTTAGTGTGGCTAATTTAGTCTTGAAAATTTCATCAGAACGGTTTATTTTTAGCTAATTTAATTGAGTTTAAAACATGCTTCAGATAAGAAATAATATTTCATACTGTGGATGATTTAATTACTATCGAATAAAAAGAAATGTACTGTAACTACTACAATTATTATTACATCCATACATAAATACATCCATAAATTTAACAGGCTCATTCGGAAATCTCCATTTTAATTTTTTACTTCATTTGTGGTAGAAAGATATTGAACTTTCTTGTCACCTCTAAAAAATTTGAAATTTTTAAATGTGTAGAAAAATAAATGGAAAGAATTAAAATGGTATATATGAATCTATATAAGCGTAAATAATAATTTGAGGAGATCAAAGAACACACGTAAAAAAATGTGTGCCTTAATTTTCTTAGACCTTCCATTCTTTATACGAGAGCATTCCTAAAGTTAATTATTTATATTAAGGAACTCGTCATTAAGTTTTTTTACGGAGAATTCCATTTCTTTTCTTATTATCTACGCACAGATACATTCAAGTATTACGAACTCAATTTCAATGGTGGTATTTTCCCCATTTTTTTTTTTTTTTTTTTTTTTTTTTGTCGTATTACCGTCTGATATTTATCAGCATTTCTTAACGAAGCTTATTACTATTTATATTTAAGTACTGGACTCTCTTTTTTTAGCGTTATTTCTTTTTCGTCTTTTTTCCCCGAATTTTTTTCTTACTTAATCTACTGAAGGTTTCTGTGCATTCTAAATATTTTGAATACTGTTCATTTTAAGAAGCGTAATGAATTTGAAAAGATTTGAGAAATTTCACTTACAACATTAAAATATGGGCTATTATATTCCTGCTCTTATTTTTCCAAAGAATGAATTTTTAACAGAAAAAAAAAAACCCAAATCATAAATCTAATGAGAATTTTTAATTTAATTATTTATTTCAAAGTACTTTTGTGGAACATTTTGACTTTTTCATGCATAACATTTGACATTTAAGAAATTAATCAACTCAATTAAAATTTAATTCTACCTAAAGTGCTATTCGTACTGCGTATGCAAAAAGCCCTTATGAGTAAATTCCTTGTGATTTGTAATAAAACATTCAAAACATAACTGTATGTAAAACAAAAGATAAATTGCATTTGTCAAATTATCAAACACAAATTTTGATATAATAGTCATCGATATTTTTGCGCAACTCAAAACTTTTGGTAGGACTAGAAATTAACTTTAACATGTTAGATGAGTTGTGAGTGGTATTAAAAAATTTCTTGTGTATCTTGAGCTTTCATATAAATGACTCAGAATTAGTATTAAAGTTTAGAGCTTGGATTTTTCTTCTGTGAAAATCGTTTTTACTTTCAATGAGACTTATATTTAACTAAATTAAGTTTAATTTTTAATAATTACTACAATGAGATAGAAAGAAAACATTTGAGACAAAAATGCCTTTTTATGCATGGAAAGAACGTTTTTCAAAATGGTGAAGTATATGAATTAATAAACTATAAATTTGCTGTGATGAATATATTATAACCGACAAATACATTGTTTTTGATATATGTCAAAAATAGGCAATTCGAAAAAATATTAATATTCTTTAAAATTAGCATAAATTATGAGTTTCATCTATTTTAGTATTTAATGATTTATATGCATTTATGAAACACCTCGCATTACGATGAATCAGGCTGAAATTCAAATAGAAACTTTTAATGAATTTAAGAGTTTTGTATAGAAATGTAGCAAAGAAAATATTATTCTTTTGTAATCGTTTCTTTTAAGTGAAGTAACATTTCTTATTCCAGAAAAGTTCATGTCATTAGTATTGAATATCAATAACTAAATTATAACAAATAGATAAATATTCAAAAAAATTTAGCCAAATTTTATAAATGAATTTGATGAATCACAATTAATTTGAATGCCCTAATTTGTTACGTTTTTCCAAATCTTATAGAATGGAGCTGGTTAGTACCATAAGATTTTAAAGGTTTAGTTTATATATAAAATATTTTAACCTAGAAGTATTTCATATGAATAAATCCTCAGCTCACGCTACTTTTTAAGTACGTTGGATTTTTCTTCTGTATTTTATGTAGATGAAGAACTAAGTTCATTTTAATATGCATTTAAGTATTGAATAATTGTAAGAGAGCAAAAAAATTTATACTTACATTCAAATTCATAGAACTTATATATATATATATATATATATATATATATATATATATATATATATATATATA
>BMAW01121515.1:476741-488176 GCA_019974015.1 Nephila pilipes
ATATATATATATATATATATATATATATATATATATATATATATATAAGCAATAAGATCAATATCTATAGAAACCTTGCATATCTTCTATGAAAAGAGGAAAAATATTCACTAATCAAATCTTCCGAGCAATTATTATTAAAAAACAAAATAAAATTTATTTTAACCAGTCACGATTTCTTTCGCTTAAAAAAGTTTCAGCGAAATAAAATTAAAAAAAAAGAAAAAATATCAAGGTTCAGTGAAGGAGGAAAAAATTTCATTTTGGACAATTGGACAATTGTATCTAGTTCCCTTCTCATAGAGAGTAAGATATATATATATATATATATTCTTCTTGCTCCTAAGAAAGTGCTTAAAAAAAAAAAAAAAAAAAAAAAACAAAAAAACGCTTTTAATCTGGAAGGCCAGGGCCTTCTTAAAAGACAAGTTCTGTTGTAATTTAATCATCGATAGATCAATAGAATTTTCTTCGTCAAACTTTTATCTCCACTAAGCCCGTCTAACGGAGGCGGTAAATCCCGTTCCTTAATTATTGCCGATAGCAATCAAGTAGCTTTGCGGAATTTCAAAGAACATCATTACTGCAAGATTTCAAAAAGCAACTTGCCTTGTCATTTAAATCGACTTCTCCCGGAAAATGCGGAGCTTGTAACCCCTCGGCTTTGTTTGGTTAGTTTCTGGATATGACGGCGCAGTTTAAATGAGAAGAAAACTTTTGATGTAAATGGTGATCTAGCGGTCTCGACAGTTTTGATGTATATTTAGAAACTACTACTTCATCAGGTGCTTATCATAAAGAGCAGAACATTTTTACGAAGTTCTTATCAATTATTCCCTTAATATTCAAATGTCTTTAATCGCTCTTACCCCTGGATACATCATAAATAACAAAATAATTTTGCTTTTTTTTTTTTTTATTTTGAAAGTGAATGTATTTTTTTGAATTTAATATCCAACAATTGGTTTATAAGAATCTTTTGAAATTCATCAAGCTATTTATTATTGTATTGAAAGCATAAATAATTCGAATTTCAAGACTTTACCGAAAACAACAGAAATTATTGCTTTTTTTCTTTTTCAATTGTAATGTTATTTCTTTATCTCCTGGTGTCTTAAATCATTTCAAAAGATATTTGAAAATTCACCAAAAATAAGAATAATTCTTTTTCTAGAGTTTGTGAGAGACTATCTCTAATACTAGAAAAATTATTCAGTCACATAGCCAATTTAATGTGACTTTAACTTTACAATTTTATTCATTCTTAATAAAATTAATAAGTTAAGTTGTTAATACCTGCATTAATATATTAAAAATAATCTTAAATTCAATTGTATTTTATACTGCAAATTCTCGAATATTAATAAGCTAACAATTTCACAAATTCTTTGAATATTCATTACAATGTTTGAAAACTGATGAACTATTGTAAAAGTATTTTTAATTAAAAATTAATGTTCTAAAACACTTGTCTTTAAATTAAATGATATTAAATAAAACATATGTTTAAATCACTAGCCTTAAAAAGCCCTAATTTAACTGCAATAAATGTGTTTATTACTATGAATAACACTACATTTTCATAACCTCAAATTATCTTAATAATGATGCACAATTCTGTTAAAACATTTATAAAAATATATCTATTAAATCAGTTAAATATGACTGAGTCGATATTAGGATGGTATATTATCTTCACACGTAATACATATACACATTTCTAAAGCTTTTCATACAAAACTTTGAATCACATTTAATTGAAATCTATACTTAATTTTAATTTTGTCATTTCCCTGTGATTTGGCAACTTTTAATTTATACCCCTAGTTTAATATTTTAAATTCTAGTTATGAAAATGGAATTTATGGCTAAGTTAACTTTAGTTTTTCTTTTAATTATTTCTCTTCCTTCAGATAGATTAATCTTGGTACCAAGAACCTATTTCAATATTCATGCATTAAAATTTTATATTTTCAAGTTGAAAGTTTGATTTTATCTTCAAAGTTAATTCTCTTTTTATATTCTTCTTAAAGGGAGGGAGGCTTAAATTTGGATTGGTTAGAAAATTTTAATCTTTCTAAAAGATTACTTCTCTACAAATGGTAGTAATCAAATTATGTAAAAAGTATAGATATAAATTAAATAAAACTAATTAATTTTCAAATTATTTATATGATGAAGTATTTGTCATAAGTTCTACATGTAAACCTTTTTTTTTTTCAGAAATACTTCGTTTTTGTTTATATTATATTTTTATTATTACATAATGTTATTTAGCAGAATTACAGATATGTTAGCCCTCTCTCTTTCTCTAAATATTAAGAAAATTCTAAGCATATAATTTCTTCGAAATAAAATATTTAATCTTATTTCCCTCTTAACAATTGCATCCATCAAATAAAGTCTGTTCCTGAAAAAATAACCTCACCGAGAATTAGATTTGGAGTAATCAGTTTTCGACACTCTTCTGTACAATTCAAAATACATAAATAAAACTAAACTCCTAGAATTATTGAAAATTATTAATCTCTGAAGAATTCCAAAACAAAGTTCTCCTAGTATTCTTAATTCTAAACCAATTTCATAAAATAAAGAAAAATAAATTCTTTCAATCTGAAGAGAAAGAGATGACCCAATTTTGAGTCTTCACTGCACATATATAGGAAGTAACAAAACATCTCATCCTAAATAATACTTCTCAAACGGAGAAATCTCACAGCACATATTTATTTCTTTTCAGAGTAAAATCACATCCACTTTAAAGAAGACTTTAATTTTTTTGAGAATATATAATACATGACAACATTAATCCCAATTTGCATTCTTCCTTTATAAATCTTTTTGTAGCGGAAAAAAGTCGGAGAGAGTCGTGGAAATCCATTAGCGTGTTCTCCTAACGACCAGTCCCTATTTAAAACGGACTTTTGTACCTGACTTAATCACAGTCTTGTCCATTTGGTCCGAGTCTTCATTTCTAAGTCTGATTGGGGGCGATTAACTCGCATTGTGGTAATAAACTGGAAGAAGAGTTTTTCATTTTTTTTTTCTTTCAGTCTGATTTCCTTTCTTCCTTCGTCTTCTTTTTCTTTTCTTTTTTTATGGTTTCTTTTCGTAATTTATTACGGAAACGGCATTCGTCTAACGTTAGCCGCTCCTCAATTCATGTTGTCTCATTTCCCTAAACGATGCATGTGGGCTTTTTTTTTTTTTTTAAAAAAAAAGGGGGGGTTATTATTTTTTGGAAGACATCATCGTGTACGAAATAGATGCAAGTTCGTAGATGGGAAGAAATAAATATGAAAACAAGGTTAAATTCCTGTTTGCAATAAGAAGCAGCAAAAATTCATTTTTGATGGACTGATAAAAGAAAATATGAATAAATTTATTACCGGTAGAAATTTTTAAATCTGTGGTAATACTAATGGAATGTATAAATAACTATTATAAATGCTATTTTTCTCAAAAATGTAAGAATATATGAGTTTAAAAACGAAAGTATTTCTTAATAAAGAAAACCAAAGAAAAGGTAATGCGAATTGATGTAAATTAATAACTCTGCAAGATGTGAAAATACACTATACCATACACCAACTGTACAATACACTATAAAATAAACTATAAAATAATAAACTACAATGGGTAGAACCATTATAAAATAATAAAATTCACAATATTTTCCACTTTATGTGAATTTAACTTACAGTAAGTTTCCATTGCAACCTGGCAGATATCAACACCAAAGAAACTAAAGCAATGAAAATAATATATTTGCTAAAATTTGGCATGGATAAAACGTTAACTACAACAGTGTTCTTTAAGTGGCCGCGGTATCCTAGTGGTCATGCTCATGGTCACGGAATCGCAGCAGGCGATTTTTGTCAACTCATGGGTTCGAGTCTTGATGCCACTAAAGACCCGCCGTGTAGTCGGGGCTGATGACTGGCTGCACAATTTTTAAACGTGAAGATGGTAATTTTGATCAATAGTATGGCTTTCAGGAACCCAGTGAAGGTATGCAATCACATGAACATCGGGAGAAAAAAAAAAACAATCATCATTGCTTTGAATTTTGATTTGCTCATTCGAGCATTTTTGGCTCTAGGTGAAGATAGGCTCTTCCAAGTAAAAAAACCACGATTCGTCACACGTTATTATCACGTCCGATAAGTTTGGGTCATTATCAATGGTATTCAAAGTGTCAGTAAAAACATTTTTGTGAGCTTCTTGTGTGGCCGCGGTAGTCTCATAGTCATGGCTTCGGATTCGTGGCCGGGGTTTTTCGTTCAGTCGCGGGCTCGATCATTGGTTGCCAAAGACCCGCCGTGTAGCCGGGGCTGATGCACATTAAATCTATCGGGACCCAAAGTCTTCCTTTTGGCGTGGTGTCGAAGTTAGGAGAAGGGGTACTAACTCGGGTACCGTCCTCGTCACTTGAAAGAGACTTAAAATTACGAGGACAGTCGCCATTTGCCCTCGTGTTGCTTTTAGTGGAATGTTAATAAAACCAATCTAAATCAGAGTTCTTTAAGTATTTTATATAAAATATTTTTACTTAAATATGATTTCATATTTAATTTTGTATCTTTGCTTCTCTTATTTTATAAGGCAAAACTCACAAAACTGAAGTATTGATACAAACAAATATGTGTTTTTATAATAACAAAATTTCTGATTTTTTTTATGTGTGTAATTAACTGGGAAGTATGTATATTTAGACTTATAAATGTATTAAAAAAAGGTCATATTTTCCTATATATTTCAATCATGTAAGCTTTTTTCAGTTGTTTGAGTTTTGCTTGTCTTCTCCTTTGTAAATGTTAATAAAAATTACATGAAAGAAATCGAACATCTAATTATTGCCATCAATTATCTCATAATATTTGCATCTATTGTAATTGAAAACTTTTATCTTGCCAAAAAAGAATATGATTGTAATATACAAAAATAAAGGGAAAACCTGAATGCAAAAAGTATCGTGTGTGTGTTGAAATTGTATTATATAAAAGATTTTTTTAATTATATCATGGCCTCATACAGAGTCATATTAAATTGTAAAAAACGGGTTTAAAGGAGATTAAACTATTTTATTGAGAACGGAAATATGGAAAATTAATTAATTTAAAATTAAGAAAAGAGAAAAGATTTTTTAATCGGTATATTCGGTACATAAATCAACATAATGAAATTAAAGTGCTTTTATGGCATTCTTTTATCTCAATTGTTTTTTATTTCAAATTAAAAATGTGTTTTTTGACTCCAAAAAGTATATTTATGCAAAGATGGGGAATTTGTATTACGTTCGTAGCCGTAAAATATTTATCACATCACGAGTTATATATAAAGGTTGTAGACAAAATAATGGGAACACTTGAAAACTGAGTTAGTGTTTTTATTCATATGATGTTGGTACCCTATGAATATAATGGACAGCAACAATTCTACATGGAATAAATGTATCTAGATATCTCTCGTAAAATAACGGTATTCATATCATTCCTCTTGTAAAATATCTTCCAATTCTAATAGTAATGATGGCAGAGGTAATCGCCATCTAAATTGTCTCTTAAAAGTTATTCTCATGAAGGTACAATTATGTCAAGGTCTGGTGATTAAGACACCAAGGTAATCTTTCACTTTATGCTTGTGTTCATTAAGCCAATTTGTGAAGTACTGTACTGTATGGACTGGAGCATTATCCATCTGAAATATGAAATAGCTACGTGGGAAGATTGTCTGTACCATTAGATGAACGTGATCTTGGAGTATGTTTAAATAAGTGTTGGCTGTTATCCAATCCTTCAAAATGACTATTGGTCTTAAAAAATGCCAAGGAATATCTCCTCACATCATAGATCCTCCATCATGGCCCACATTAGGAACCAAAGAGCAAGGATGGAAAACTTATGCGGAACCAAACATAAACTCTTCTTGTGGAGTGAAAAAGTTAAAAAACGATCCATCAGACCAAATTACATCATTCCAGTCATCAAGGTTCCAGTTTTGATGCTATGTGCACAACTGCATGCTGGTTTATTTATTTATTTATTTTTTTTTTTATTCTGTTTGTTCCATCCTCAAACGATTGTTATTTTCACTCAAGATATTTCAACAGTTATAAAATTTGAAATCTAATTGGTTCTGAACAAAACATATCTCAGGGACACCACATTATGATATTTAAGGTAAAAGCTTACGAGATGTAAGAATACTTATCTACTTAAAATATAGTTTCTCAATAAGTTTATGTGTAAACACGAAGTTTCGTTTAAAAAAATGGAGACAGTAATTATTTGACTCAATTTATTTTGTTTCTTTAAAAATTATTTAATTGATAGAAGCATTGTCTTAAAAATATTATATATATATATATGACACTTATAAAATAATTTGTATTTCTTAAACATTTTATTTTATATTTGACTCCAATAAAGAGTAAACAAAATTATGCAGATTTTTAACTCTTAATAGTTAGTAATGAGAGGAAACAATTTCAGTGAGATAAAATACATATTTTAAAACAAAAATCCTATTATTTAAAATGAGTGAGAAGAGACTGTTACTATTTGTTTGATGATGAATGAGTATTGCTGTAATAGCCGTCATAGCCATTATCAAGCAATTTGATTTTATAAAATGAAAGTTTAAATGTAATGAGTATTGAAGCTTTGAGTATAAATTTAATATATGTAAAATTAATTCACTTAAACACCCTAAATAAAGCATAATAAATGGAAGGACATTAAACAAGAAAAGGGACGAAAGGAAGTCATTAAAAAAAATAATCTAGAACAAGAAATAATTTGTTACAATAGAATTAAATTTGTTCAGAGTTACTTTAACCTCCAGTATTAGATTTTCTCAGAGAAACATTAAATTGAAAGAATACGAATGAGCACTGCTCAATTATAAGAATAATTTTTAGTTTTCATTATACATAAACTCAAAAAGCTTTTATATCAGTAGATTCGTATTCCTACTTACGGCTGCACATAAGATGAAGAATATCAAATATATTTCAGAAGGAAATATCTACTCAATATAAGAAATTTAATTTGCGATGGTTAGCAGCATTGTTTTCAAATTATTGCTAATTTTGTTATATATATAACAATAATAAATAACATACTATTATAAGAAAACAGAAATAATAACATTTATTATGTAAATACATTGGATCAATAATAAATATAAATTTAATTATAACTAAATAATCACAAGAAATAAGCATTTGTACATCTAAAATTGAACATCAATTGTATGTGAAAGAAAAAGGATTCAGTAATCTAAACGCTGTTTCTGGCTTTGAAGTAATGCATGGTTAAACATGTTTTATGGATCCATCCCCTAAAAATAAATTTAAAATAAAATTGAAAACTATAACGTAAAAGTGGTATAACTCATAACTATCAATCCTAAAATTTATTCCAACTATCCAAAATATTCAAATAAAATTATTGAAATATCATAATTCTAATTTGCTCATTAAAGTTACATTACACGAAAAAACACTATTTCAATTAGGGTAATATATATGTATAACAAGTCTTTAACATCTAATCTCTCGACATGTTTGACTTTATCCTGTTCTTACTTAAAAGTGAAAAGTCTATTATAATAATACTAAAGTAAAATACAAAATTCTTAAATTTTTCAATTTATTTCTTTTATACCAAAGTTTTAGAAAAGAATGTCTTAATTCTAAATTATTTAATAAACTTAACCATCGGCATCTATTAATTGAATTGAATTAAATTTTAGGTAATAATACCAATTTATTCTAAATTATTAAGTGTTCCAGCTTTAAATGTGTTTATAAAAATATTAGAAAAATCTGTTTAATATAATTAATGTGAAATTTCTTTAGAATATTTTTTCGTTTTCAAATTCAATTTTATTACATGTAGAACATAATTAAAGATGATATTCTTGAAAATCGATCTATGAATATCACCCCAAAAGATTTATTAACATGCACATTTGAAAGGTTATCTTTTATAAACACATAACTGAATTTTATCATCCATAATTTTCTATTTTACGTCTTAAAATTCTTGTTTTTATTTTATTATTTTTGTTAAAAACGAAAGATAAATTAGGTCTATCTACAGAATGTTATTATAATTAAAGATAGGTCATTAATATTTCTAAACTACTTCAACGTATGCAATTTGGTTTATGAAAATGTAAATAGATGTTACCTTAACTATTACTGGTTGTACTCCTAACCTTTAATTTGTTTATTTTTGTCATTAAATGTTTATAATATTCTTTAATTAGTAGATTAGGAAAGAATTGTATCTTTGTAAAAGATACTGTTATTAACTTAATATAAAATATTAAAATTGATTTTTCTAAGATCATCCATATTTGAAATGAATTTGAAAATCTTCATAATCATTGCTATGGATAGAATATATTTTTGTTTTAATATCCCTAGTATCTATGTGAACTTTTTAATAATTGTAGTCCATTAAAATTATTTATAGTTTCTGTAATCTCGTTTGTTATACATCAGCTCTTGTAATGTAAATATTAAACTATTAGTAACAGTTCTAAACATTTATTGGTTCTTAATGAAATATTAGAGTTGAGAAAATATGTAAATATTTAAGTATTAATTGAGCACTTATACATAATGCAGTAATTCCATTAATTTTCCTATAATTGATGTTATTTCTGTAAAAGCATTATTTTCTTCTAAATATTTATTAATTATTTTACTTAGTAATATTTACAAATAATTACGTAATTACTTGAGCTTTATCTACATATCCTTCTATAATATGTGATTTCGTTAGAATAAATACAGGAGAAATTTTCGTAACTTAATTATTACGTAAAGATTTAATCTGCCATTGAAAGGACCTCTTTCAAATTTGGAATTATCTTTTATCCTTTCAGAAATGTTTCCCTTACAAAGCTGCTTAGTTGATTCTTATATAAGCTTTCTTAGCTCTTCTCAACAAGTTTCGTAATAAGTTGCTCAAATAGATTCTCCAAGCCTTTATTCTTACGAACTTTCTTCCTTCCTACTCTTTTATCCTCATTTTCCTTTCAAACCAAACCTTTAGAATTCTTCAGAAAATCACTTCTTAAGCTCAGTGCTTACGAAACACCCTCTCAATCATGAAAAAGCCTGCTTTTACATCTCTTTGAAGCGTATATGTGAAATTTTGATACCTTCATATAGTTTTCTATCAAAGAAATTACAAAAATTCAAAATAGAAGTGTTTCATAAATAAAAACAGGAAGAATTTCATAGCAGTACCGAGAATGTGAACAAAAGTGCATCATAATAAAAGAAGAAGTTAATAAAAAGGAATATAATACTGAGCATATGAGCAATTTTGTAGGAGAGTAAAAATATATTCGTCTCCATTTCTCCAAAGATTGTTTTGTATTTACCTTCAATGTGCATGCATGCGTGTTTCTGTTTCTTCTCAAACAACTCATACCATAGATTCTAATACTTGTTTTATGCGTCTATCTTACAACTTATCAAAATTCTAAGTTAGATAGAGAACATATATATATATATTTTATTTGTGCCAGTTATGTTGAAATATTTTCTGTTTGAAGATAATATGTTGTAAAATACTGATAAGTATTTTTCAAAGGATAAAAGTATTGTAGGAATCAGGAATTACCTTGTGATTTGATCAGATATTCTCAACGGTCGTATTTATCACATTTTGAATATGTTTTAAATTAATTCCTAATTCTACTTATCTCCACGCTTGTTTAGGTATTTGTAACTATTTCCTCAATTAACTAAGTTCAATGAAACATTTTGTCCTTATTAAACTTTATTATTATCTGTATTTCTTAATTTTACTTACACATGAACTTTTACCATATTCATTATTAAACAATGTTCACTTAAGTATTATGCAGTCAAAAAGAATAATTATTTAATAAAATCAATAAATAATTTAAAATAAAATTTAGAATTGACTATATTTGGGAATTGAATAAATAACAAACAAAGCCTCACTTTTCATATTTAAATTCAAGCGTTTTAATCTTACTCTAATCACAAGGTAAAATCATATCTTTCAATTATTTATATGATTCAAAATAAATAAATTGGAATACGGTATTTCTTCTTTCACGTCTTTTTATATAAAAACTCAGATAAGCTGATTTTAAAAGGTAGTCTTCCTTTTATCTTCCAAAAATCAATGCAACAATCTAAACATTAAAAAGCACAATGGTGTTTAAAATTGGTCTCTTAGTTTACTTTTCAGTATTATTTTTCTAAGTTAATAGTAGTTTAATAGTAGTGACTAGAATATCCGTACAAAACCAATACCTTTCATGAGATAAAAATCTAGATATGCTACCTCAAATGAAGTCTCTGATAGCATATCATGCGATTTACCTTTCAGACCTATAAGACCTTAAGACAAAAACATCAGCGTAGTTATGAAGATGAAACATCGAACCCTAATATAATCTGAGGATCAACTCCCAGTGGTGATTAGGTCTTAAAATACCTATTCGGTGTCAATGGTAAGCCTTTCGACAAGACAAGATTTCATTTTCATTTATTCCTTACATTCCTTCAAATGTCAGAAAAAGAGGCTCAGCTTCAAATGCAGTAGACAATAGAATACAAGACAAATGATCTAGTTCTGGAGGGATACGTACTTTAGTTGACTCATCTAATCCTACAATAGAATGTGAAAACAGAGCTCCTCCATTTTGGTTACCTATCAGACTGAATCTTCTGAAATAAATCGTTATTGATGCCTTAAGTTATTATTTTAGAGTTACGGTATTTTATTTCATGCAATGGGTAACGAAATCTAAAAACTCTCAATGAATAAAATATATTTACTGTAATGCTTTGTCGTAATAATGTAATAAATATTCCAATCAAGTATATATAACATATGTATACATACATCTGTGTGGATTTGTAGTTGATAATCGTAATTTATTTGGCAAAATTGAAGAAATAAAGGTTTCTTTATGTCACTTTAACGTTTTCCAGATTAAAAAAAGTTCTAAGAAGTAGATCACTCTTTTGGTAGTCATATATTTAAATTTATCGACTTAGACTCATCAGTATTCTAAATGATAATTTTTAAATTATCTAATGTTTTACTTCTGGTCGTTATAACAATCTAGTTTAACACTATCGTGATTGTTTGCTGACATTTTTATGTCATCTCCAATGAGAGCTCTCAACGTTCTTTAGAAAGATTGAGGTAGGCAAGATAAATAGCAACTTCTATTAATTTTCTATGAGAAGAATTCCTGTTAAATAATTAGTAATATTTATTTCGAGTTAGTTGAAATAATTATAACAATATCAGAATAATAAAGAACACAGGAAATATGTTTGTAATGTACATAGAATATACATTAGTTTAAAGAAGGTTTTAAATCCATTAACTAATAAAGGTATATATAGAAAGAGAGAGAGCAGG
>BMAW01121515.1:488201-532026 GCA_019974015.1 Nephila pilipes
GGGCATTGGTGTCAGTAAAGAGGAGATAGTGCTCTGCAACCCATAAAACTCTAACCTACAAAATTCCTGACGAATTGTTCTACTTGAAACGGAACCTCTTTGACTGATGCTTTAGTCTACTGTTACTTGCTAGATTTTGGTAAATAATTTGTGTGATTTCTCGTTGACCCATGTTTGACAATTTCCTTTTCCATCCTCAGTTTCTATGTTTAGAAGCAACGCACAGGATTTTTTTTATAGCAGACCATAATATTAGACACAGCACCTCTTGTCCCATCCTCAGACCTAAAACTGAAATTCCTACATGGCGAGCATCAATAATTATATATTTCAGCAAATTACTGATTTCCGACATTTTAAAGAAATGTTACACAACTGATACTTCATTTGTAATTATACCACTTATAGTAGATCATTGACTTCCCGCCTTATTCGCATATGTGGCGAATCACAATGCCTACGTCCCACTAAAATTTTACGCTCTTCATCACTAAATGTTCTCTTTATTTTGTCAATCATGTATATATATATGTGTGTGTGTGTGTGTATGTATGTATGTATGTATGTATAATGTATTTGTGTGCATATTCCTTTATTTCCATCTTCATTAAGTATCATACCATAAATAATTTTATGAAAATTTTAATGAAATCTTAAAATGAATGAGGAATATTCGTCATTCTTTTACAAAACATTTAAATTGTGAACAATAAGAGTAAAATTAAACTAAAAACATGTCATACTGTAATCAAAAATTTTGTTTTTCAAAATTTCAATTATTTACTTCATATCATTCATATATTATCATTCATTAAATTTTATTATATTTGATTACCATTCATTAGGAGATATGTTCACATCCTTAAATCCTGTTAGCCTGCGGTATCAAATATGTTCATTACACAAATTCAGGTTCAATAATATTCTTAAGACATAAAGAAAGAACTTGCAGCTTTAGAGAAAGAAAAATATTTCTAGTCTCGATTTATTAAATTCTTGACAATAATCAGAACAGTTCCTTTGAACGAGGATGACTTTAAATATTCTGGCTTATGTAAATGGACAGCACATTGATCTTATTTATACAATATCAATTTTATTTCATTTGAGATCCGTCGCATTTTAGTTTTTCCTCTCTTTTCCTATTTGCTTTGAAATTCTGAAGATTTCATGCATGCTTTTTCACTGAGATTTTGAATTTATTCAGAACTGAGCGTAAATATTTAAATATAATTACACAGAAATATGTCCTCTTTCTTTATATGAACTAATTGAAGATATTTTATACAAAATTCATTAGAAAGCCAAACTGTAAAAATTCAATTTTGTAATTTTTAATCAAAACACTCACATTTGAACAGTTAAAAATTTTAACCATTTCTAAAACTTGTTGTTCCATCCTCAAACGTGATTGTTATTTTCACTCAAGATATTTCAACAGTTATAAAATCTGAAAATCTGCAATTGGTTCTGAGAATCTACAAAATATTCTCAGGCACACCACATTATGATATTTAAGGTAAAAAGTCACAGATGTAATAGAATACTTATCTACTAAAATATAGTTTCTCAATAAGTTTAGTGTAAACACGAAGTTTCGTTTAAAATAAATGGAGACAGTAATTATTTGACTCAATTTTTTTTTTTTTAAAAATGATATTTAATTGATAAGCATTGCTCTTAAAAATATTATATATATATCATATTAATTATAAATGTAATTTGTATTTCATTTAAACATTTTATTTTATAGTTGACTCGAATAAAAGCAAACAAAATTGCAGATTTTTAACTCTATATAGTTAGTAATGGAGAGAAACATTTCAGTGAGATAAAATACATATTTTAAAACAAAAACGCTAATTATTTGAAAATGGAGCTGAGAAGAGACTGTTACTATTTGTTTAGATGATGAATGAGTATTGCTGTAATAAGCCGATCATATCATTATCAAGCAATTTGATTTTAATAATGAAAAGTTTAATGTATTAAGCTTTGAGTATAAATTTAATATATGTAATAAATTAATTCACTTAAACACCCCTAAATAAAGCATAATAAATGGAAGACATTAAACAAGAACGGAGAAAGGAAGTCATTAACAAAATAATCGAACTAAACGGAAATAATTTGTTACAATAGAATTAAATTTGTTCAAGTTACTTTAACTCCAGTATTAGATTTTCTCAGAGAAACATTAAATTGAAAGAATACGAATGAGCACTGCTCAATTATAAGAATAATTTTTAGTTTTCATTATACATAAACTCAAAAAGCTGTTTTATATCTGTAGATTCGTATTCCCTACTTACGGCTGCACATAGATGAAGAATATCAAATATATTTCGAAGGAAATATCTACAATATAAGGAAAATTTATATTTGCGATGGTTACAGCTATTGTTTTCCAAATTTCTAATTAATTTTGTTATATATATAATCACTAATAAATAACATAATTATTGCAATAAAAGTAAAACAGATAATAACATTTATTATGTAAATACGTGTGATCAATAATAAATATAAATTTAATTATAACTAAATAATCACAAGAAATAACTATTTGCAATAACTTAAAATTGAACATCAATTGAGAAGAAAAGGATTCAGTAATCTAAACGCTGTTTCTGGCTTTGATGGTAATGCATGAGTTAAACATGTTTTATGGATCAAACTATCCCCTAACATAAATTTAAAATAAAATTAGAAACTATAACTAAAAGTGGTATAACTCATAACTATCAATCCTAAAATTTATTCACAACTATCCAAATCATATTCAAATAAAATTAAAAACATCATAATTCTAATTTGCTCATTAAAAGCATTATACAAGAATAAAACATATTTCAATTATTGGAATTATATAGATATGTATAAAGTCTTTTACATCTAATCTCATTCCACATGTTTGATTTATCTCCTGTTCTTACTTAAAAGTGAAAAGTTCTATTATAATAATACTAAAAGTAAAATAACAAAATTCTTAAATTTTTCAATTTATTTCTTTTAAAATACCAAAGTTTTAGAAAAGAATGTCTTAATTCTAAATTATTTAATAAACTTAACTGCATCATATCTATTAATTGAATTTGAATTAAATTGAAATACCAATTTATTCTAAATTATTAAGTTCCAGCTTTAAATGTGTTTATAAAAATATTCGAAAAATCTGCTTTAATATAATTAATGTGAAATTTCTTTAGTGATATTTTCTTCGTGTTTCTAAATTCAATTTTTACATGTAGAACATAATTAAAGATGATATTCTTGAAAATCGATCTATGAATATCGCAATTCCCAAAGAGATTTATTAACATGCAATTTGAAAGGTTATCTTTTATAAACACATAACTGAATTTTACTATATCATAATTTTCTATTTTACGTCTTTTCTGTTTTCGTTTTATTTTATTATTTAAGTAAAAAAAAGATAAATTAGGTCTATCTACAGAATGCTTATTATAATTAAAGATAGGTCATTAATATTTCTAAAATACTCAAATCATTTCTTGTACGCAATTTGGTTTATGAAAATGTAAATAGATGTACCTTAACTATTACTAGTTGGTACCCTAACCTTTAATTTGTTTATTTTTGTCATTAAAGTTTATAATATTCTTTAATTAGTAGATTAGGCAGAATTGATCTTTCGTAAAAGATACTGTTATTAACTTAATATTTCTAAAATATTAAAATTGCATTTTTCTAAGATCATCCATATTTGAAATGAATTTGAAAATCTTCATAATGCTATTGGATAGAATATATTTCTTTGTTTTATATCCTGTATGATCTATATGTGAACTTTTTAATAATTGTAGTCTATTAAAATATTTATAGTTTCGTAATCTCGTTTGTTATAATTTACCAGCTCTTGTAATGTAAATATTAAACTATTAGTAACAAGTTCTAAACATTTATTGGTTCTAATGAAATATTAGAGTTGAGAAAATATGTAAATTTAGTATTAATTGAAGCCATTTATATAATGCAGTAATTCATTAATTTTCCTATAATTGATGTTATTTCTGTAAAAGCATTATTTCTTCTAAATATTTATTAATTTTACTTTAGTATATTTACAAAATTACGTAATTATTGAGCTTTATCTACTATCCTTCTATAATATGTGATTTCGTTAGAATAAATACAGGAGAAATTTTCTAACTTAATTATTACGTAAAGATACGCTATTGAGGAACCTCTTTCACAAATTTGGAATTATCTTTTATCCTTTCAGAAATGTTTCCACAGTTGCTGAATAGTTGATCTTTATATGTTTTAGTCTCTTCTCACGTTTCGTAATAAGTTGCTCAAATACCAAGCTTTTCTTATGCAACTTTTCTACCTACCTTCCTCTCCTATTTCTTCCTATTCTACCTTCAAACACCTAAATCTTAGAAAAATCATTCTTGCTCAGTGCTTACGAAACACCCTCTAATCATGAAAAGCCTGCTTTTACATCTCTTTGAAGCGTAAAGAAATTCTTGATTACCATATAGTTTTCTTCAAAGAAATTACAAAAATTCACAAATAGAAGTGTTCATAATAAAAAAAACAGGACTAGCAGTACCGAGAATGTGAACAAGATCAGTATCATAATAAAGAAAGAGTTACAATAAAAAGGAATATAATACTGAGCATATGAGCAATTTTGGGAGAGTAAAAATATATTGTCTCCATTTCTCCAAAGATTGTTTTGTATTACCTTCAATGTGCATGCATGCGTGTTTCTGTTTCTTCTCAAACAACTCATACCATAGATTCTAATATTTGTTTTATGCGTCTATCTTACAACTATCAAAATTCTAAGTTAGATAGAGAATACATATATATTTTATTTGTGCCATGTTACCATGTTGAAATATTTTCTGAAGATAATATGTTGTAAAATACTGATAAGTATTTTTCAAAGGAGTGTATTGAGGAATCAGAAACCTTGATTTGATCAGATATTCTCAACGGTCTTATCACATTTTGAATATGTTTTATAATTTCCTAATTCTACTTATCTCCACGCTTGTTTAGGTAATTTTGAACTATTTCCTCAATTAACTAAGTTCAATGAAACATTTTGTCCTTATTAAACTTTATTATTATCTGTATTTCTTAATTTTACTTACACATGAACTTTTACCATATTCATTATTGTATAAACAATGTCTACTTGCTATTATGTACAGCTATAAAAGAATAATTATTTAATAAAATCAATAAATAATTTAAAATAAAATTTAGAATTGACTATATTTGGGAATTAACATAAAAACAAAAGCCTCACTTTTCATATTTAAATTCAAGCGTTTTAATCTTACTCTAATCACAAGGTAAAATCATATCTTTCAATTATTTATATGATCAAAAATAAATAAATAAATGGAATACGGTATTTCTTTTTCACGTCTTTTTATATAAAACTCAGATAACGCTGATTTTAGTGGTCTTCCTTTATCTTCCACAAATCAATGCAACTAATATCTAAACATTAAAAAGCACAATGGTGTTTAAAACTTAGTTTACTTTTCAAGTACATTTTTCTAAGTTAATAGTAGTTGTATCAGAATATCCGTACAAAACCAATACCTTTCATGAGATAAAAATCTAGATGGTGCTACCTCAAATGTATCAAATCTCTTATAGCAATTTGACATGATTTACCTTTCAGACCTATAAGACCTTAAGACAAAGATCACAGCGTAGTTATGAAGATGAAACATCGAACCCTAATATAATCTGAGGATCAAATCCCAGTGTGATTAGTCAAAATACCTATCTGGTGTCAATGGTAAGCCTTTGACAAGACAAGATTTCATTTTCATTCCTTACATTCCTTCATAAATGTCAGAGGCTCAGCTTCAAATGCAGTGCAGAATAATACAATACAAGACAAATGATCAGTTCTGGGGGATACGTACTTTAGTTGACTCATCTAATCCTACAATAGAATAAAACAGAGTCCTCCATTTTTGGACCATATAGACTGAATCTTCTGAAAAAATGCGTTATTGATGCCTTAAGTATTATTTTAGGAGTTACGGTATTTTATTTCATGCAATGGTAACGACCAATACGTAACTGAACGAAGTACAACAATATATATATATATATATATATATATATATATATCGCTATTCATAACTTTTTTATTACTATGTTATCCTCAAAAAAAGCAAGCAACTTTTTCGACTTTTTATATCCTGTATTATTCGCATAAAATATGCCATAAAAATTTAAATTCCTCGGAACGCTTGAAAATAAATGGCACTTTTATTGAACATACAAAATGAATATAGGAATGGAGGAAGCACGCAACTCAAAGATACTAGGCTGTTTAATGATGGAAAGGTCTGGGAAGTTTAAAAAAACACGAAAACTCTTACATTTAGTAGCCCATTTATTTCGTAACATTTTAGCTTTACTTAAAAGGTACAATTTGGGCAAGGGTGCATTTATAGTTCAAACATGCCTAGAGCTTTTCAAAAATATGCCATCCTTTATACGCAAAATTGAAGTCTGAAGCGCCTCCAAAATCATTTTTTTAATAAATGATGCAAAAGTAACAAAAGACTCGTGTTTTCCTCACGAAATACCTGTCATAGTAGTAGATTATTAACCAAAAAAAGTTGTTTTCTGAAATTTCTCTATTTCTTGATCATAATGGATCAAAGCAATTTATTTTATTTTAGTTAATTACATATTATAGCTAAGACATTTTTAACGTTACCATGTTTCTCAAAATATATTTTGCTCTTAAGTATCACAGAAAATTTGAAGGAAGTAATCATCTTTTTTAAGTAAAATAGTATTTTGAAACTTTTGATTTGCTTTATTTCATAATTTTTCAATAACTTAATGTTAATTTTTATTTAAAGTATTATAATTTATAAAAAATTCTTAAGTTATTATATGTGATGAAAGCAGTTTTTAACACGTTCGCTGTCATCCACGAGAAAACTCGTAATTAGCAAACCGAGTTAAAACTCAGGATACGTGCAATATTTAATTAAATGTCTTACCTAACTCATCGAGTACGAGTATTTTCGTGGCAAATGCATGAAAAATGCTTATGTGTTTCGCGTACAAGAAATGACTAAATATTACTCTTGGCATACTGAAACGGATCTTTTATTTCTAAAAAGAAATATATTGTAAGAAAAAAGTATTTAAAATCGTAAAAAAAGTTGAGATGGTCTTTTTGAGGGTAAATGGGCAGATCATATCAGATTTTGCAACTAATGTGTTAAGTAGAACTGAATAATAGACTTAACTTATTTATTGTATTATCATACCTTTGAAGCAATAAAAACATGAGAAGTACTTAGAATAGGGGGAACATTTTTGCTTCTGAGAAACAACGAATATATTTTATTGATTTATTAAATCATTTATTAATTTATTATTCATTTTTTATTTTTCATTTACATATTATCTAAATATTTATCTATTTGTTTTCATAAATGTTATTTATTTATAATTTTATTTTTATATCTCTTATTTATTTGTATGTTATTTTTTTATTATTTATTAATTAAAGTTGTTATTTATTTTATTGTATTTTTAATGTATGTTTATTTATTACTTCCTTATTGTTAATTTATCGTTTATTTATTTATTTTCACATATTTTTATTTCTTATTTACTTCTGAAGAAAAATGATACATAGTTATCAGAAATAAAAAAAAAAAAAAAAAAAAAAAACTCAATGTTGCTTAATTTATTGTGTTCTTAAATAAAATTGTACTTTCATACAACAGGAAGTAAACTGTCTTTCCATTGAAATTTTTTTTAATTCACCACATTATTATACTTACAATAAATATTCAAGAAAATTTCCGAATGAATTAAAATTTAAAAAAATATATACTTCTCTCAAATATGGTGGATTGAGAAAACTTTGTATAGCGTGTCTTCTTTTTCTAACCCATTTCAGTTTTTTCGGAGAAGACAGATGTTGTGATTTTGTACGCGCAAAAGGATGGTCGGCATACGGCAAAAAGAGTCCACCCATATCCATCTTTGTAAATGGCCGAAAACTGCTTCCCCATTCAATACATTACTGCAGCAGGTTTTACTCTTTCAAACTGTACAAGATTTTCTTGAAGAAGGGAGAAAGAAAACATTTATTTACTTATTTCCTTTTTTTAGTTATTTTTCTCTTCTTTTGTTTTTAGAAGAAAGAAGACACTAGAGCGTATTGTTTCAAATGAAAAATTGAAATGGTTATAGTTCTATGCAAGTGAATTTTTTTGCTATACAACTGGGAACTTTATTCCTGTATTCTTAAGATTTATTCCTTTATTGGTCAGTTTCTTAACACTTACCCTTGAGTGTTATCCAAATAAGATTTTTTCCCCTATTTTTAGCCTCGTTTCCGCTCTTTATCTAATACAACTCCACACTCTAGTCAAATATATGTCAAGATATAATTTATAATGTAACTATATGTTGTCAGCTTCCTTGTTGGTAAATATTCAGTAGAAATATTTTTGAATTACGTTGATGGGGGAAATTCTGAATTCGAATTGACTCATAACAAAAGAAATTTTCACTTTTAAAGGAATATATTTTGGCTCTATATTTTGCCTAACAAAAATCTTGTTGAGTCATGAGAGGACACATAAGCTTTTCAGAAAATTAAAAAATAAAACCCCTTGAGATGAGCTATCGTACTCAACTCCTTTATATAAAACAGATGTTTTTTATGTAAAAACTTATTTGAAATTTTTTTAAAGCATCGAAATTTTTAAAATGAAGAAAATACGATAGAAAAAGTTCAGTACATAAATTCTGAAAGATTACATTGCATATACATATGAAAAGTTGAGAACATGGATGTCTTTTTAACTTAACAATAATTTTGAAATAACTATTAAGTTCAATGAAGAGGTATAATGTTTTAGAATTTCTTAATATATAATAAAGAATTCTAAATACTAGTCTATCTATTTCATACTAAAAATATTAAGAATATAAATCCTCAGTCAATTTCTGTTAAGAGAGAGATCTTACATCTGCAGGATTAAGAAAACTCTTTTAATACATGATTAACTCAAAATTATTTAAGTACTGAAAAATTGGTAAAATTTTCAACCTCTTAAAGCCTTCGGGATAGAACTTTAAAAAACAAGGCTGTACAATCTTAGAAAATTTGGAATTAGAGTCACAAAAGAAAAAGTTTTCATTTGTTTTTATCTTTGAGTCAAAATTGAAATAACACAAAGATCGCAAAAAATCAAAGTTTTTTTTTTTTACATTAGAAGATTGTTGTTAATAAAAGTGGCCTTTTAATGAAGGCAATTGTACAAAAAGGGTTTCATAGTATATTCATTCTTTGAAGCCTGCCACTTCCGAGCACGTGCCAAAATTTAAAATTTAAAAAATATATGCACTTAAAAGGATAAGATCATTTGAATTTCTAAATTTGAAGATATAGTTATTTTAATCGTATATTTGAAGAAACAAAATGAGGCAATTAAATAACGAGACTAACACTATAAAACATTTTATTTTTATGTCATACATATTTACTTATTATCACCTTCAATTTATACCCTTTCTCTATCCCTACAATGCTCTATGAGACTCTTCCATTGTTCGAAACAGTGATGGAAGTCTAATTCAGTCTGCTCTTTCAGGACACAGGCTGCTTTCTCTTTCACAGCTTCAATGACTTTAATCTTGTTCCTTTTAATGCAGATTTCACCTTAGGAGATAAATACAATTTGTATGGCTCAAGATCCGGCGAATAAAGTGGATGGTCTAATACTGGGATGCTCTACTTGGCTAGAAACCTCTTGACAGACAATGCGGAATAAACCGGTGCATTGTCTTGATGGAGTACCCATGACTTCTTCTTCCACAATTCGAGTCGTTTCTTCTTCATTCTTTCACGGAGTTCAGCAAGAACATGAAGATGGTAATGTTGATTAATAATATGGCCTTTAGGAACCCAATGAAGGTACGCAATCCCATGAACATTGGAGAGGGGGAACAGTCATCATTGCTTAGAATTTTGATTTGCTCATTCAAGCGTTTTTGGCTCTCGGTGAAGATAGGCTCGTCCAAGTAAAAAACCACGATTCGTCACGCGTTATCATCCTTTCCGATAAGTTTGAGTCATTTTCAATGGCATTTAAAGATTTTTGCGAACTTCTTGTTGTTCAAATATGAGAATTTAAGGCACCATTTCGGCACACACTTTTTGCATGATAAATTATTATGTAATATTTACCGTACGAATTCTTTGTCAATTCCTACAGTCTCAGTAATCATAGGAATACCTAAACAACGGTCATATCAAACCAGAATACCGATTTTTTCAATATTAGCATTGGATTTTGACGTGGAAGAACGACCCTGGCGTGAATCCTCTTCAACGTCTTCTCGGACATTTTTAATACGCTTATACCCCTCAAAAATACATGCATGGGACAAACATTCATTGCTATACACTTCTTTCAATAAATAATAAGTTTTGGTATCAGTTTTTTCATGTGAAATTTCGCAACAATTCGTGGCTCTTTTATCACTTTTCGGTCGAAACAAAAAAAATAATAATAATAACTCTTATGCGAACGAAGGCTATGGTTATACGGATTTGTTTATAGAAGCGAAAGGCACTGCATTCGAAAGAAAAGGCTTCACGTTAAACAGCTGTCGGTCGCTGGCGTTTGGCGCATTCGTACTTCTTCTGTAGCAGAGTCAGTCTCGTCATTTAATATCCATACTTCCTAATTATTGTTATCAAATCTTGATAATATATGTCATCACGTTTTTATGACAAAAAATAAGTAATGGAATTAGTAGAGATATGAAATCCTTTGTATCAACTGCACTTTTAGATCATTTTTTTTTTCTAAAGAAATATTTCATCTTTAAGTTCCATGTAAATTTCCATACAATTAAAAATACTTGATATACTGGTATTACATTTTCTTCAAGTTAATAAATATTTAAGAAATATTTCCGTTACTCTTTTGTTTTGTGAATTTCTTCAATAGACATTTTAATTAAGTTAATTTTTTTCATAGTTTGTCGAAGAAAATATACGGTTTAAAGCTTCTTTTTTTCTATTTTTAAATTTGATAGTAAAATTGGTTCAAAAGAGCATATATTTGATTAATACATATTAATTTAAACCAAGAACTCAGCATGTGACTAAAAGGAATTAATAAGAGTCATTTAAAAATTTTAATTGTGCGTTTTAAATTTTTAAAATTATTTTGAATGAAATTTTTAGGAAAATAACACTTTTCGATAACTGAGCAAAATAATAAGTTATCTTGCTCAATTTCTTTCGACATCAAATTTAAAATGTTAAAAAATAGCTTTTTAACCTTTCTTTTCTTCAGTTAGAAATAAAGAAATGTCTAACAAATATCTTGTCTTATCATGATCTTTTGTTACATGTCGTGCTTCATTCATATGGATCTTCAATAATAAGACAAAATAATGATCTGCGTCCTCAGTTTTCAGTAACTCTAAATTACATTAGTTCTTCTCAAGATTTTTTTATTTTAAAGTTGCGTTTGTCTCTAGAATATTTTTACAAAAGAAATTCTACTGATAAAAAAAATCATTGAAAAATACTATGTAGAAGTATTGATATATTCAATGTAATTAGTTAACTATTTTAATACAAAATGTTGCAATATTTTATGATATTCCAAGAGCTAAAACATATGTCGCAAAAATAACCGCAAATAGAACTTAGTGAATATGTTGAAAATTTAGTGTATAATTCTATATATTTTAAAACATTATAAAATGTTGAAACATTTTTTTCGTTTTCTTCTTAACAGATTGCCTATATTTAGTTTGCGAAGTTAATTTTTCATTATCTTATACATTAATCTTATACAAGTATTTTGAACTGCAATCTCATGAGAAACGTTCCAATAAAGCATAGAATAAATTAAATTTTATATGCAAACTAGTTTATAACTGTAGTAAAAAATTCTGTGGATCAAAAAGATTTTTAACGAATTCCTAAATTTCATACTAGCAGGCTTTTCTTGTTTTCAGTTGTCTTTCAAAGTAAGCTTAACCCCCAAAATATGTAATTTTGAAACTTAAAATATGCAAGATTTGAAAACAAAGTGTCAAGAAGCGTTAAATAAAATGTTTAAAACTCGTATGCGTATCAAATTCTTTTCAAAGTATTTTACAAAGTGGCTAATGATCGATTTCATAAATGATAAGCAAATTACTACATCATCGATGAACTGCAATCAAAATGTTAAAGTTACTACCAACAGATTCATTTTTATTAACGCTTAGTATTTTTTTCAGTTAATATATTTTTTAAAAATATGTATAATATTAACTTTGGTTTATGACTTCCTTTTTTTTTCTTCGTGTAGTTCAGTTCAACTTTAATTATAACCTTCATTATCCAAACTATGGTATTTGTTCTAATATCAATAATAAATATTAGTAAAAATTGAATATTTTCACATCTTAGAAAACTGATAATAGCAATGAGAAAATCTTATCTACGGACAGTACAATAGATACAAAGAACACATAAAAAAATTCCTTCACACAGTACAAGAAATGTATTTTTAATGAATTGCTCTATTTTTGTGAAAATATTTTGGAAAAGAATTTGCTAATTTTACTTCTGCATATCAATTTAGAGATAAACACCCAACGAAAAAGGTAATTTTAAGCTACTTTGTGAAAGTAAAGAATTTTTAATTAGACTTGAAAATTTATTTCTTCTTTAATACATTATTGTTGGTGAACCAAAAGTTGTTCAAATTGTTTGCTATAATTCATGTATTTTTAACCTTTACTTGATCTTATCTGAAAGAGAGTGAAACTTCAATATGATCCTATCTGAGAATACTCTTTTTTCATTGCTTAAAGTCAAAAACTGAGAGAAATTTAAATTTCTGAGAGTAACTCTTACCAATATAAAAACAACATAATTTTTTCCTCAAATTTATAAAGTAAGTTGAAATACTTTTCAGTTTGCTATATTACTTTTTTAAAAAAAAACATTCAATTTATAAGTGCGGTAAAGCTTTCTCGTTTAATGACGGAAGCTCCAGATCAGACGCTAAATCATATTCGCATCTTCAAAGCTTCTTCTTTTTTTTTTTTTTTTTTTTACTTCATTTCATTCGTAAACAAGGGAGTTTCAAATTACTTTTTTTGCTATATAATATTTTCTTTTTTCATAATTTAAGTCTGTTTCTCTCTGTTTCCAATTTTCAACTATTTCTTTCCATAGATGATATTTGATATTGTTAAAATAGTGATATTGTTAGAAATCTTACTTAAGTCTAATTTTTATACTAACCTAAGGCTTCTTAATTGTAAAAACAAAATGTTTACAGTACAAAAAAGTAAGAAAGTACAGTACAAAAAAATTATGATACCGTTTCAGACTCAAACCCTAATTAAAATTGGGATTATCATAATCATTAGATTTAAGCGTCATGAAATAGTTCTTGTCAAGCAGTCTTTCACACGTTACTCGTAATATTCATTTCCCTAACAACTGCAACGGTATAATCATGTTTACATTCAAACCACCAATATTAAATCTGGGAAGGATTAACTGTGCCGAATAATTGAAAATGCCAAATATGTAGAGCAAAATGCCGCCTTTAAACTGTATTATTTAGCATGAAACTATTTTAAAAATTTTTCACTCGTCTAAAAGTGACGTTTCATTTGTTTTTGTGTCACCTAAGATTGTGATGTAACGAATATTTCCATGAATGTGTGCGCGCGTGTGTATTTTTCCGACTGCCACATTATTCGAAATACTTTAGTTTTTGAGTAGATGAAGTAGTTATATGATTTTGGAGAAGGAACAATTCCCACAGTTGCATTTTCCATCATAACATTTAACACTGCATGATTTTAATTCCGAAAGAAAAGTTATTTAGATATCGTAAATCTCGAAGAATTGGTAATTAGTATTGATTTAAAAATCTCCTCAAATAAAAATCACGTATCGGATAATTTTATTTCAAGAATTCGTCTGATAAGATGTTATTTTCCAATGTTGTAAAATTCATGATAATTGAATAAAATCAAATTGAAAGCAATTTTATTTATGTCTCAATTTTATTTCAAATGCTAGTTATTTATATTAAAGTGTTTAGAATTAAAATAGTTATGTAGTTTTTGGATCATTCTAACTAATCCTAAGGCTTCAAAAGGTTTGATAATTTCTTAAATGTAGTAACCAATCAAATGCTAAAATTTCTTTCAGCACTGATATAGTAATAAGTGATGTAATTTTTAGCTGGTGATAAGTTCAATGCCTCAAAAAGTTTGATGTCTTGTCAAATGTAACAACTAATCAAATGTTAAAATGCTTAAGCACTTGATTGGTTGTTAAGAAGAAAATGTCATTATGTTTGAGGCACTTAAAATTATCATGAAACAAAAATTGTAATTCCTTATAACGGCTTTAATGCTGAGTTCTAATTGATATTTAAATTAATTGTTGTACGGGAATGGAAATATTTTGTGGATGATATAGGTTTTGCAAATACTGCGTAAGTAGGTTTGTTATTATCCACCATTTCAGAAATATATACTTGCGTTCACTTGTTTGTTCTTGTGAATTTATTTCTTTTTCTAAAGATTTGCTTCATTATAATACTGAGTATAACCTTTTGTTCTCTATCAAGTCAACCGTCGCAATAAGTGGTGTTGCTGGAGTTTCGCTGAAATTTGTACATGAAAAAAGATGAAGAAAATATCTCTTTTTAAAATAGCATCTATATGTTAAGGCCAGGACCAATAATTCTTCGAAACCAAAACTAGAATAAAATAAAAGTCTGTGATCTCCCATTTTAGGCTGAGTTATTTAATTTGTGTAATCGAGAAATTATTCCATTGTTATAATTGTTATTCCGTAAAAGTATACGGAACAAATAAAGTATTTAAGTAATGTTTATACACAAAAAATTGATTTCTACTTAGTCTTAATATTCTCTAAAAATTAATCTCTGAAACATTCTTAAATACACTGCCTTATTCTATTTAAAATATTTTTCATTGTTCAACTTATTCAGCTTTATATTTTTGAACATTTAAACATATTTATAAAGCGAGCTTTAGTTGATGCTCCTCTAAAAAATTAATCCAAACAAGTATGTTTTGTTGAATGTATATTTTTTTCTACATTCATAAGAAGTAATCCCTATAAAAATGTCAAACACATCACCACATTTTTCTTTAGGTGTATTTCACTTTTTAATATCTTAAAAGGATTGAAAATATTTCATGAACTTTGATGTAATACACAGCATTCAAAAATTAATCCATTTAAGGGTAGTTTTGAAAGCTTGCTAAATCAAAAACTGTTTTATTATTGATCTTCAAAACAAAATGCACTTTTTCCCCTTTCATAAAAAAATAATATTTTTCACTAATTCCGAAGATTTAGTGTTGCTCAGCTAAGTCTATGTTACTTAGAACATCATAGCTGGTATCAACAACGTTTCACGAATTCTGTGGAATTTATTGAGCTTCTAAAATCCTTTGAGACGATTTTCTTCGAAAAACTTATTTTTATTGAATGTTCCGACCATATATCTCAGCATAAAGGAACTGATTACACGACTAAATATAAACCAAAGCTACCACATCTTTCTGAAAACCAATCGTCGTCTATATTTTGTTTTCCTAAAGGATAAAATGTTAGGTTGAACAACAGTTTTCGAGAAATCATAAACTGAACGAAGAACTTTTTTTAAAGATTAAACAAGTTACTGTCTTTTTAAAAAAAAATAATTTTTTTCATCGATATTTTTCCTTGTTTGAAATAACGAAAAGCTTACCTAATTAAGATGCTAATTAATACAGTACTCGTAAATGTTTATAGAGATGAGAATGAAAGATAAATTGCTAAATAAGGTAGTGATATGAAAAATAAACTAAAACTAAAACTTGCAAAATTGCATTGATTTTGTTATATTGAATGAGTTCTGTATAGGGGAATGGCACAAAAAAAAGTATATATTTCATCTCTTCAAAAGTTTTGTTTCACAATATATTGTTTGATTCATACAATTCATTATATTTTCATTCGTCTAGTTCTAGTGTTACAAATCAGTTTAATAATAATTTTAAGAATGAAAACTTTGTGTTTTACTCCTTGCCAGCTTTTTGAAAAAACATTTTTTTTTTTTTTTTTTTTTGCAACCGACGTACTATAAAAGTTTCTGATGAAACTACTCAGATCTTAGAAATACGAAAAATTGCTGTTATAAACCATATGAAATTTAAAAAAATAGTTCATACTTATACTTGTTCATACACCTGTGGACGGAAGTATGCTCAATTAATTCCCACTAAATAAGATACATATTCCAAAAAAAAAAATCTGTTCCCAAAAGAAAAACAATTAATCTATTCTCTTTAGAACTCCGGTATAAGGAAATAATAATCATCGGGCAAACAAGCATTTTTACGATGAATGTAATTCAAATGTATAGTAAATCATGACTGTGTGGTCAATGAACTGATGTGTACTTCACTTCTAACCATATTGGAAAATAAGGAAAATATCCATATAAATATAAAATAATTTAACACCTAAATGTCGATATAAAATACCTAATTATGAATTTAATTCTCTTTTTAATCCAGATTTCATTTTCTTTCGCCTCCTTTCCTCAGGACTTATGCATCTCATATTTTTTATCCTTTTCTAAATTTCTATTATTTTACTTTAGAAAATATCTTTTTGATTATTCTTTGCAGCGTGAGTTAATTATTTTCGTATGAAAGGAACTTTCAAATTTGGTAAATATATTGTAACTATCCTGTTTTTCAGATCATTTGATGCATTTTCATTTCAAAGATATTTAGATAAAATATACTTATTTTTAAAAATATGTATTAGTCATGAAGTAATTGAAGATAAGTACTAATCTGTTCGGAAATTTTAAAAAGAAGATTAATTTGTTGCAATAATCGTAATACATAGAGATGAATTTCGACTTTTTTTTATATATGATTAGATTGTGCATATTATCTGTGTATGGCATTTCTCACTCAGCTATTAAATACTCCAAGATTACTAATAATACGACTTAATTACACAAAATTTTGTTAAAACTCATTTTGAAAGTGTACTGTATTATCGAATGATAGACGTAAAATTCAAAATGGAATCCTAATTGTTCTATATAATTCAATTACTTTTTAAAGATGCATTTTGCTTTTTAAAAATATTGAATAACTAAAACTAAATAAAAAAAAATTATGAGGCTTATTATGGAAAATTATGACAATTAATTAAAATTCCTATTCAGATACATCACAAAAAAACTCTTAGACTCAAAATGAAAGTTAAAATCGTATATTAGTATCTTAAAAGATACGGAAAAAGAATAGAATTTTTTATTTCCTACAAAAAAAAAAAAACATAATTGTGATTTTTTAATGGGAAGTCATAACTATTTGACAGTTAAGTAGCTTTTAATGATTAAATATCTTCATTGTTAGACTTATTTAATAAGTACAAGGAAACCAAATATTTTTATGATTTATATTTATATATTTTAATTAGTTAATTAGATTCACGTTTAATTAAATACCAAAGAACGCTCAAATGCATAGAAGAATGACAAAGGAATTTCAAAATGAATTTATTTATTTATTTCTGTACAATACTTTTTTTTCATGAATAAAGAAAATTAAACAAAAAATGTTAGTCCATTCAATAAGAATTGTTATATATTACTTTTTATGAAATAATTAAAAGCATAATTAGAGTTACTTCAAATATCAAGAGATAATTTTAAGTTACAGAGAATTTTCACCATTTTTCTGAAAATTAAATCGAAGTTGTTTCATCTTTTTTAATTTTATTTTACAATGAATGATGTAGGGGGAAAAAAAACAAAATCTTCATTTCTTCTACTTTTAGAACATTTTTTTAACTTCAATGTAATCATTTTTAAAAATGCAATAAAACATCTGCGATTAAATCATGTCGAATTCTTTCAAAAGATGAGAAGTAATTCTTGTCCTTTCATTATGGTACGTTCCACATAATCAAAAACAATGTTCAGTGGTATTTTTTCCCCTCTCATTACCAAAAGAGTCTTTTTTTTTTTTTATCATACTTTAAATAGATCGCAGGAAGATAATAAATAACATGCTTAATTTTAGGGTCCGATGATTTCTAGAATGAACGTGAACATAATTTTAATGAGCAAGAAACTCTATTCGAGGGTTAGTTACATAATTCCATCGAAAGTTTGAAGCTCAATGATAAACTGTCTTCTTAATATATTTATGATCTTAATTTAATTTCACCCTGTTATCATGATGTTGTAACAAAAAAGATGAGTAAATATTATTTTCAACACGAAGGATTGTTCAATATTTTCTTCTTTTTGTGAAATTTTCGCATTGTAATTAAGATAAGCACCCTTCTTTTTTACTTTAATTAATCGTATTTTCTCAAATGTCAAAAACTAAAAAAAAAATTAGCGTTGAGAGTAAAAAAAAATTTTAAAAAAACTGAATGACATCGATGTTATTAAAAATAAAAGACAAATGTTTGAATTAAAAGTAACATTTTCTTTGTATACGATAAGATTCCTTCCTTTTCAATCTTGTCCAATGTAATCAAAACTAATATGCTACTTCCATTTTTCTAATAAGTTTATCAGACAAATTGGAATGAATATCTTTTGTATGAATCGTATTAAAAAAATTGGAACAGTAATTAAAAGAAAACTGCGATTATTAGCATAAAAACTTTGAACATCTCTCCATCATATTGTCAAAATAGATTAAATAAAAATAAATCAAATTGATAAAATGCGAGACAATATTTTTCGTTAGAATACTAAGGAATGAATTGTCTTAATGTTGTTGTTATCATATTGAAACGAAAACTGGACAAGAGAAAATAATGTTGATGTAATATGTGAAAACTTTATGATAAAATGAAAAAGGGTGAGTGGGAGTGAATGATAGTGGAGCTTAGTATCGCAATAGCTAGATATGCTACGCCAGACAAAATGCAACTGATCTAGAAAAAAAAATGAGGGCAAAAGAAAAAAAAAATTAGTTGACAAGAAGGAGGGTCGGAAATAGAGAAGGATCGCTAGAGTACCACGGGGACGTGTCACCGGTGTTTACAAAGATTGTAAACCTCACTGTAAAGATAAAGATCACTAAAGTTCCACGGAATCATGATTCCCGTACTTTTCTGAAGAAAGTAAGACCCTGAGAGCGAAAAAGGGAATATCACCTGAAAGAGATACAATGTATTTGAAATTGCATTGGAAGTGAGAGATAGTTGTACAGCGATGATGAAATTGGTGTTTAAACATAGCATAAAATTATCATCGAGAATTTTATCAAAGGGGGAAATTATGTCTTCTATTGCGTTGGTAGAGGAAGATAATTTTATTTTTACTTACGAATTTAGAGTTAATTAACTTTCATATTGCATAACATCATGCTGTGAAACATCAAAATAAATGAATTTACGAAAGAACTTTTTACCTTCTTCTCTTTTTCCAACTATTTAATCGTCATCAGTGTGTGTGTGTGTGTGTGTGTGTGTGTGTGTGTGCCTTTATAACTTAACTTTTTAAGTGTGTGCCTTAAACTTGCATATGTATACACATGTATATATTTTCCTAGCTTACTTAAGTCAAAAAGTATGTAAATGTCTGACAATAAAATGACATTTATTATAGTTTAAATCTATTCATTTCCCTTTCATTAATTTATCAAACTTTTAAAATTGTAAATTTACTTGATACTGAACGTAATGTGTTCACTTTACCAAATATTGCAAGCACAAGGGTACAAATTGGCACTTCAGAAATTCATAAAATTTCGAAAGTGTTGATAAATAAGAATTAAAGAAAGAGATTTATTACACTAAAATAGATGGAATTTTATAAGTGTCAAAGTCTTTTGTAAACTTTTATAAGACATTTTTTTGGGGGGTGGGGGGGAATTGAAAATCGAAATCTTAAACATAAGAGAAAAATAGTTTTATAAAAATCCATTTTGGGAAAACCATTTCTATAGCTAAAATATTACATAAAAACAAAAAGGAAAAAGTTCTTTGCAAGGTTTTGCAAAGAACAGATTTATCTTCCTAAGGTGCTGTTTTTTATAATTATTATTACATTACTCAATTAAATATAAGAATTAAAGTAAACGATGAAATATCGAGAAATAATCAATAGTAAACTGTTTCGATATTGAAATTAAAGAAAACCATAAATTATTAAACTGAATATATTTAAGCTAAATGTAATCAAAATTAAAACTAAAACTATAAATTATTAAATTGAATATATTTAAGCTAAATGTAATTAAAATTAAAGCAAATGATAAATTATTAAATTGAATATTATATCAACCACATGTAATTAAAATTGAAGCAAGCGATAAAAAATTTTAAAGTGATCTGGAACGCCAAAAGTGATCAATCTAAAACAATAGCCCCTTGGGAGGCTAATACAAAGAACTCTTTTCCATTACTCGATATACTGTGCAAGTTTTCGTGCGTCAACTGTCTAACATTTATGCAAACATTGGCTTTCTACAATCCATTTCAGCATTGATTGGTTGAATAAAATTCTGTAAGTACCAAGAATAAGATATTTTCATTTTGTAATTAGTAAAAGTAGCAAAAGTAATAATTGGTTTTTTTTTTATTAAAAACATCAAATTATGCATGTTTAAAAGTAAACATTTTTTTTTTTTTTAAATTTCGTTCAACTTATTATTGTTATTTCACTTCAGAATCATTATTATTCATTCAGTTTATTTAAATCTTTATTTATTAATGGATTTACTTAAAAAAATTTTATTATTTATTCAAAATTTTATTATTTATTTATTATTTATTTTTCTATTTAAAAATTATTTACTAGCCACCTAAAGGGCTATTGTTTTAGATGGGGTGTTTTGGCGTACCAAATCATTTTTAAATTTTTATCGTTTGCTTCAATTTTAATTACATTTAGCTTAAAAATATTCAATTTAATAAATTATCACTTGCTTTAATTTTAATTACATATTACTGATATAATATTTAATTTAATAATTCATCGTTTGTTTTAATTTTAATTACATTTAGCTTAAATATATTCAATGTAATAATTTATCGTTTCCTTTAATTTTAATATCGGAAAAGTTACAATTGTCTGTTTCTCGATATTTCATCGTTTTCTTTAATTCTTATATTTAACCGAGTAATTTAATAATAATTATAAAAAAGCGCACCTTGGGTGGCTAAATTTGTTCTTTGCATAGAACTTTTGTTTTTTAACTATTATTTTTATTTTATTTTAAAATTATTGTATGTTAATTACCTTTATTATTAATAATAATTATAATAATAATTTTTTTCTGTTTGTTTAAATCTAATGTTACCAAGTATAAATATATAGCTTCATATATATTTAAATTAAGATTTTTCTTCATATTTTATGTAATTAAAAAAAATTTTAATAAAATTATAAAATTGAAATTAAAACAGTTGCTTGTATTTTTAAATACCTTTGAAATGTGTTTACTTTAATACAGAAGAATTATCGTAGATGAATCAGTGGCTATCAATTTTTATGCGTGGATTTTTTTTTATAAAAATCTAAAAATGAAAATGATAATTTTTTGATGATTTCTTGCATGCGCATAATTAGATATTAATATGACTTTTGTAATAAAAAAAGGAAATTGAAGAATCTTAAGAAATATTAGAATTTTTATGTAGAATCTTAAAGCATTTCTTTTGATCAATTTTCATTTTCATAAAGAATATTAAATTAACGAAAAAAGAAGCTTTATTTTGCAAAACTTTTATTTCTCGTGTTACTCACTAGATGACGCCAAGAATCTTGCCGCAATTTGTTCTAATATCAGAAATTGGAAATATCGGATAATATAATCACATTTTTGTTGTTGTTGTTGTTCTATATTCCATAAAACCAATCAATCACTTGAAAATATTTTTATTAATCTTTTACAATTAGTCTTTTCAATTGGCATCGAATTTTTTTTTAATACTTTTATTTCCTATATTCAGGAAACATTTTTTTAAAAGCTTTTGTTTCATATTCTATTTTATTAAGAATTTTTATTGTATAAAGTGTGATACAAAGAAAAGTTAATTACACAATACGCTTAGAAAATGCCTGTGATTTTTTTTTTTTTTTTTTTCTTTTTTCACAACAATGGTAAGTTTTATTTTTCTAAGACAGAAATTTTGACCATAATAATATTCATTCAATAGAATTCTATTTCCAAGAATTGCTTCTTTATAAATGTTTAAATCTTTTTGTTCAGTGATATATCCGGAAGTACATTTATTATTTGTTCAGTCTTTCATCCGGAAGTACCTTCATTATTTTTATGATGTTAACATTTGAATAAATTCGTTTAATCTAAAAATATACCATTTGACCTGAAATATTTAAGGTGAGCTTTAGTATAATCACTAAAATTAACCTGAATTTGTGTGCCAAACAAAACTTTTAGAAAACTAAAGCAAAAGCAGAATTTTTTCGTAACAATCTAAGCAGTTATATCAGTAAGTTTATGAGAATTAATAAAATCTTCAAAGCACACAAAAAATAACTTACATTCTCAATGAATGTGATTGCTAAGTGTACAATCGAAAAAGTTTAATATTCAATATGTGCCTATGTATATATATGTATTGATCTAATCCAAAAGGCGATGTAAATCTTAATCACTTACATATGTCACAAGATCTTATGATTTGGTTTTTACATCTGTATAGAATGGATTTAATTCTCTTTACAAGTTTTGATTTAAGAATTTTTTGTTTTGAATTTTTAGATTTTTATCGAAAACATTTTTAATTGAAAAATTTTGGTTTTAAATTTTTGTAATTGAAAAACTTTTTGTTTCAAATTTATGTAATTCGGGTATCTTGCCTTTCATTTTCTTGTTTCTTTTGCTTAACTTATTACAATTTGCATTTTAGAGTGATCCAATTTTTACCCAACAAGAGCACTGGGGGAGCGTTGGTGCTATGGAACATGTTTAATCCCACGGTTCTGTCCCCGGTCTGAATGTACATATTTTATTTTGTTGGGTATTCAATTTGTTTCAAATTTTATTCATTTATTTTCCTTGTTTCTTTAAATGTTTTATTGTCTTGTTTATTTTTGGATTTTATTTGTTCTCTTGTGACACACAATATATATATATGTGTGTGTGTGTGTGTGTGTGTGTGTGTGTGTGTGTAATGTGTAATGTGTATGGCCATGTGTGTGTGTGTGTGTGTGTGTGTGTGTGTGTGTGTGTATAGTGTTTTTATGCGATGTATATTTCATTACAGTAAGCATTCTGAGAAGAAGATCAGATTCAACTTTCGAAGGTTTTATGGTTCAAGCAATTGATAAAATATCTGGCAAATACGTTGGAAGATTCTTAGATGCTGAAGGTCTTCATTTATTAGATGAATGCTCTGCAGTTATGCAAAATGATAACAAATCAAAGACTAGCATCCAGCTGGCTTGGGTTGCACCTCTGAATCAAAGAGGTGATGTAATATTTAGGTAAAGTTTTAATTTGAATATAATTATTCAAGTATGTTTTTAAAATATATGTGATTCTAGAATTAATATGAAGGAGATAAAAAATCTGACATGGGACTCTTTGAATCTCTCATAATAACTACGATTACTTTTCCATTCGGACACAAAAATGTTTATTATTATTATTATTATTATTATTATTATTATTATTATTATTATATATAAGCAAAAAGTTTTGTATAAAAGGTATATTCAAAATTATTATCATACAAATGTTGTGAATGCGGTTCAAATATACATATATTCATTGAAAGATAACAATTTATAGAAATTATTACTTTACTAGGAAACATTTATATGTATTTGAAAAAAAGGTACATAAATATTAACATATACTTTGTAAAAAAATTATCGTAATTTAAATTCATTCTAATTTAAATCAGAATTAGAAATTTTTATCATTCATTTCTTAAATCATAGTATCAAAAAGCTGTATAAAAATATTTTGTACTGATTTATCTACGTATATAATCTACACCGATTGCTTGATACTATAATATACAATGACTGATAATGTGTGTAAATCATATTTCTATGTTTAATGCTCTTTGTTTATACTGTTTGAGGAAAATTTTAATAAACTCCTTAGAAGTTATTTGCGTTATTTATATACATTTACATCTTTCCCAAAATTGTTAAAAATGTAATAAATACAAGCATAATTTTTTTTACATTTTACAGCTAAAACTTTAATTTTAATAATTTCGATTGAATGTTTTACTAGTTTTTGTTTTAATAAATGGTATTATCACAATGGTATTAATGTTTTGACTTTTCGACTTATTAGTGAATGAAGCATTTCCATATCTATACTTAAGAATCTATATTTTTTTTACAATGTGTCTTATTTATAAAATATGTGTGTGTGTAAGACATATCTTAATACAAAATATATTTATGCATGAAAATATGTATCTTCTTTCTATATAATTCAACTACCGTAAGTACAATTCACCATCAACACCATGATAGCTTTTAAACATGATTTTTTCTAAATAAATTTTTTTTGCGCAGAAAAACTATATACATAAATATATATTTTTAACATAAGATTTCTTTTGAGTATACATACCATTGACATAATTATTGTGTTATTTTTTTTCCAGAGGTACCATTATTGAAAAGAAAACGAAATATTATGATGGTCTGATATCTCGCCTAGAATCTCCAAGATAATAAAAAAAAATACTCTAAAAATATGCTTTTGTTGCATTTTGTCTCTTTCTATTTTTTCTGATCCACAATACATACAAAAGAAAATTTTATTTCCATTTGTTTGTTACTTTCCCTTGATTTTATCTCATTTCTTTTGTTACTTTCATTCCCATTTTATTGCTATCAGCCAAAATACACAGAACAGATCCAAATAGAAGGCGCTCTGTGAGAAGGTCGCATCCCAGCTTACTTGTTCTTTAGAATCTTTTAAACGCATAACAAAAAATATTTCAAGTATTATCAGTTCTACGTATCTTGATAAACCCAAACAGTTAGCGATAACACCTACAGAGCTCTGTATCAAATAATCGCAAATTTCATTTCATAAGCCACGAAACTTGAGTGCAGGAATAAAGGACTCTCGTGACTCTTAGATAAATCGTTATGAATTTTAACATAGGGATTTCAGGAATTTAGTGCTTTTTACAAAAAAATAACAAAATGAATTTAACTTTCAAAGCAAACTAACTGGTTTTATAAAATATCTTTAAATTTATAGCATATCTCCTCTCCCCCTGAATTTTAAAATTTCTTCTGACCATATTGGTTCTTCCTGGCGAGTAATTCATCAGTGTTTCTCCAACTTCTCTGAACTTATATGCTACACTCTAACCTTCAAGTCAAAAGCAAGCAACACTAAAAGAGTTTGATTGATTGATAGGTAGAAGCAACACGAGGGCTATTGGCGATGGACCTCGTAATTTTGAATCTTGTTCAAGTGACGAGGAAGATATCTGAGTTGCTACTTTTCTCTCCAAACTTCCCCATCGCGCCAATAGGAAGGCTTGGAGCTATGACAGATTTAACGTGAATCAGCCCCACTTCATGACGGTTCTTTAGTGCCATCAGGACTCGAACCCACGACTCGACGGAAACAAATCAAGCCACGAGTTTGTGACCATGACCACTAGGCTACAGTAGTCACACAACGCTAAAATAGCACTTATACATACAATATTTACAAAATTACAGAATACCTTAAAATTTATCTACTGTGTCTCTATTTTAAAATAAAGATTATCAAAAAATAATTTCAAATGTTCTGAATAAGTTAAATATGTTAAAGCAATCTACATATTGCATTTTACTGCTCAAGAACTCCAGACTAAAATAGATGAAAAGAGTGTTACATCTTGTATGAAAATGATACGGCGTGAATTTGTTTCAGAACTTAAATTAAAATTCATCAAAATTTTATTTACTTACATTCATCTGTATAGAAAAGACAGATTTTTCTTTTTTTTAATTAAACTTTACATTAACCAAGAGACTTAGGCAAGAAAGGCGAAGCACAGCTAATCCAATTTATGGAATGAGGTATCTAAGCATCATTGTTCCCGATTTGTTACTTTAGGATAACTATGCGAACACGAAGATGTGTTTTGTTATACCATTGTATGTTATAATTTATTGTAAAAGCTATATATAATAGCTTTATCGAAAATTTACAGCAGTCCTCGAAAAATTTTGATATAAAATGTTAAGGAGCATTGTGTCAGTCGATAATGTAAAACTGTTACTGAAAAACTATCTTATATTGTTTACGACCATCGCGATCATTTTAACTACTTTGAGAAACGATCATTCTGAAGTCGTTTATGTCAGCTCTGTGAAATTTCATGACTTACTATATTTTTGAGGTTTTTAAAAACATCACTCCCCCCCCCCTTTTTTTTTTTTCAATATTGTAATGATAAGTGTATGAATTAATATTCTACTTAGAACGACCAGATCAGTCAAAAAGACCACCATATAGATTTGAGCTATCTGCTATTAAAATACCGCGTTTTTTCCCCTGAGTTTTCTTTTTTCTTTTATTCCATTCGCACATTTGCTTATTTGCAGAGCAATCGTAGGTGAATGCGATTCAGTAATTTTTTCAAGCATTGACAATTTCTCGTATCTGACAGTTATTTTTTTCAATACCTCATTCAAAAGGACCGAGTATTGATAAGCGTTCTGCTCTTTTACATCAACACAATGAAAATTGCACTGATGAGGATGAAAATAGTTTCCGATTTTAAAATAACTTCTGAAAGCATTATTCTTGATCCTCGGACTTCTCAGAACAAATAATGAAAATTCTAAGTAACATATAATTGGCTCTTCAAACAATCTTCCTGTTCCAGATCCATTTCAATAAAAACTTTTGACGAAGCTCTATAACGTTTTGGCGCTATACCTCAAGAAACGTATTGGGAGAGAAAACTGGATCTATACTCTGTATGCTAAGAAAAATATTGCAGAAAAAGAAGCTTCATCTTGGCGCTTGCTGTTTTCCGAATCTGTACTGTAGCATAATAAAAAAAAACATATAATTGATAAGGATAGCAGCCAAATAAAATTAGATTTAATTACTATGCATTTCTTCGGAATAATTGAATGCTATTGTTGTACTAGTTTATACAAGAGGAGCAATATGCTATTCTAGACTTGAATGATTTATGGTCAAAACAGTGGGGTACTCCAGTATTCGGTGAAACGATTACAAAATCGTTTCAAAGAAATTTTAGAGTTCCTGTAGTTTGATGATAAATCGACTCGTTCGACTTGGCTTAAATAGGAAAAATTTAATCTGTAGAGAGACAAAAATATCTAGCTTGGTGAATATGTCGCTATGAAACTAATGAATCCATTTCTTTTTAAGGGAAGAAATATCAGAACATCCAATCGTTTTACATTTCAGAGACTTGCGGTCACTTTGTTGGCAAAAGGAAGGTCTGATGTTGATACAATACTTCTAAATCGATGAGAGATCGCCACTGATTTCCAAACACACATCTC
Source organism: Nephila pilipes (assembly GCA_019974015.1). Classification (NCBI taxonomy): domain Eukaryota; kingdom Metazoa; phylum Arthropoda; class Arachnida; order Araneae; family Nephilidae; genus Nephila; species Nephila pilipes. The sequence goes on from BMAW01121515.1 coordinate 515,792, forward strand.
CCAAGCGAGTCTAATCAAAAGTTCAAGCGAACGCTTAAAAAACTGTTACTGTTTACCGATGCAGATAAAAAAAATTGACAGCCTTTTGAGCACTATGCCTAAAAGCGTCTATATAGCTAATAATCCCAAAAGGCTGCAAGAAAACAGTACATTTTTACTTCATTAAGTGTGGCGTAAATTTACTTCAAATGAACCAATTGTACGAGATGCGATCGGCTTCATGGAGCATGTTTGCATTTTTTGAAATGTTTTCCATTTTGTAACCATAATTTCCTAGGACTTACTCATTTTTAAGACATTTCACTCATCACAGATTTCTCGAAGATCCTTTATTTGAACGATATTAACGAACTAAGATTATCACATTGTTTGTCAAAGAAACAACCTGCATGCTTTCCTGTCTCTTCTAAAGTCACGAGTAAACAACGTCGTCAATGCTCATGATGCCGAAACAAAATCATAAAAGTGTGTTCCTCATATTTTAAGCCCATTTGTGGAAAACGTCATAACAATTACGCATGAAACACTATGGTTGTAAATCATGAGTTAAGAACTACAGTAAGAAATAAATACTCAATAAGAACACAATGTTCCTTTTTCTTCTGAAAACAAAGATATTTTATTTTATGAAATACAAAATTTTACTATAAAAAGTTATGCGTGCTTTAAATTATTTAAAATAGCTTATTTTAATTTTTTGTAATGATATTCCTGTTAAAAATCAAACATTTGCTCTCGATTTCTTAACACTTCAAAGCAACCGCTAATTGCTTGTTCTAAGTTCTTCAAAACGTTGGTCGTTCTAGAGTTAATCTAATCATTATAAATATGCTTATCACCTGAAGTACAGTATATTCTAACATATACTCAAAATTAAAGCATTACACTAAAAGTCATTTTTTTCCGAAGTTTGCAACTGATTTTATTTAATTGCTACAACCATCTGCAGTAGAGTTAGAAATTCAACAACAAAAAAAAACCTCTAAAAAATGCATATTGAAATTAATATTACCAATAAAAACGATGTTATCGTTTAAGACTACCCACATCAATTGCCTTTCTGCACAGAAGAAATAATAAAAATAACACAGAAAATAAAATTTGATTTCAAGAAATTTCTTTAAAAAGAAAAATCATTAAAAAAAATGTAGAAAAAAATGATAATGGTTGGTACAAAAAATAAATCTTGAAATATCAACACGAAATGTCTTTGGGTCTTTTTCAGTTCACTCAATCTTGAAACATACTGCCAACAGTATGGAGTTTAGCATTTATGTAATATAAATCCAAATATTGCAATTAAATTACGAATATACGTAAAATTTATTAATTCTTTAATCTCTAAAATTAGACAGTTAATCTGATTCCTTAAAAGATGCAATATATTAAAATACTTCTCATTTAATTCCATTTTTAGGAGTTAAGATTTATTCCAGCGAATTTTTTAAAAAGGAGGTGAAATTCAACAAGAATTATAGATTATGTAGACAGATTACATTTCTTTTTGTCAATGATAAAGTTAACTTTTCAAAAAATATGAGTAAATGACTTATGTTATTCTATGTAAATCGTATATTATATGCTTTTTATTCTTTAAATTTTCTTTAAAGTTCATAGGTGAAATTCATCCACATGGTTATCGTTTCCAAATTTAGAAATATGTAGGATTTCAATATTCTTTCTGGGACATATGCCATTTACAAATTGTTCTGCTGAGACACATTGACACAACATTAAAAACAAAAATAATGAATGGTAGTAGAATTAATAGTAAATAAAAAATAATATCTTCCATTCGTAAATTAAATCGATCATTTAGTCAAATTTATAAATTTCTTTGTTGATTTAGCTCATATTCAATAAGTAATTTAAACAAAATTGTGATTTATTGATAATCTTAAATACTCTGAGCTTTAGTTATTTTTAATCAATTGCGTTTAAAAAATAACATTTTTACTTTCCTCAAAAACAAGGCTGCTAGAAACCAATTCGATTTAAGAAAAACAATATTTTCTTTTAAAGCAAACATATTTTCTTTAAATGCAGACAAAATAACGAAGGATTCACTGTATTAAAAACATTTCAATGTCAGAATTTTCCTCTAACAATACCCTTAAGCAGTCTTTTACTTTATAACTTACTAGCTGATACTCACCCGCTTCGCTGGGAAGACGATAATATTATATTTTGGAGCCTATACGTAAAATATCGAGAAAATTTTCAATTTTTAAACCATAATGATAATCTAAATTTAAAATTTTAAGAAATTGATTGTCTGTAATAATGGTTATCCACGACTTTCAAATATATGAGAAAAATATAAAAAAAATTAATAAAAAAACACCCCATATATATATATAATATGGACACCCATATATATATAATATGGACACCCATATATATATATAATTCATTCCACCGTATACATTTTACACTCAGTATTGCCAAAGATACAACCTTTTGTCAGAAAATTCATCATGTGCTTAGCTTTCAAATGAAATACCCTCGCAATGACATAATGTCTATCATAAGATTTTTGTCCCTGCCTCAAGAGATCTTTGATTTCAGACCATTTAGGATTGCAAGTGACAGCCATCCTTAAAAAAAAGTCATGCAAGTCGGGAAGTCCAAAATGTCTTACGTACGTCATAGCGTCTTGAGTTTTTTCATGCATGTAGCAAGGTTCTCCAGTAAACAAATATTGTCTTGCGCGGTCGAAGTCGCAATTTTAGTAAATTTTCAAAACCCGCAAAGTTTTGGAGCTAAACTACACTTTCACAAACCATGGAATTCCAAACTCTTTTTATTTCTATCGCTAAATATGTACGTTTCCTATTTTCGACATGCACGAAATTTCACATAAAGAGCCCCTTCGCTAAAATCTTGCCAATCCTCCATCAGCGCTTCAATATTAAATTATTTGGTATTTTTCCATTTCGCACGCGCAAATCTCACCAAGTAAACTTAAATGGTGATAATACACAGTATACATATAAAAAAATATACTCCGTTTGGCGTCGGTGATATCACATTTTTGGCAATAAAATCACCAAAAATTACATAACCGACGGATAAGAGTAGATTAACGGACGAAAATTACATTTTCGATAAGACTTCCGTAAAATCCGTTCTTAGCGAGCGTCTACATTGCAAAAGGAGTAACTACGCTAAATTTCAAGTCAACCGGTTGTATGGTCTTAGAGATCTCGTGATGAGTCAGTCAGTGGTTTTTCGCTTATATATATATATAGATAACTTTATAACTTAATCTTTTACTTTATAATGTAAAACATTATAACTTATAACCATTCTTGTCTTTCCTTGACCAGTTTAAAAACATAATCGAGATACAGTATTATTTTTTTGGTTATAAAATTGGTTACAGTACATAATAATTCATGTTCATTTATTAAGTGTAGTTATAGTGCGTAAAATACTTTGTCGCGGGTCTTAGCTTTATTCTTGGTATACTGAAATAAATACGCTTTACATACTCATGAAATAGTTTCATACAAAATCCACTATTTAAACTAAAAGTAAGTAATATCTATTTCCCAATGTGTTCATAGTTATGCAATTTATTTTGTGGAGCTCTAATTTCTGTTAATTAAATCATAAGCTTGGGTATTTAAAAGGGCATTTTTACTTATAAATATTTATAGAGAGTGTTTTTTCACCTTTTATTATTTCTTTAAACCAATGTTTCTGTTTAGTAACTATTTTTATATCCATGAAAATTTAAAATTAAAAGTATAGTTATAAAGTAATCTTAAGGGATTTTTTTATTTTAAATATTTATTTATTTTTGCTTTAAAAATTAGCGTTTTATTATTTAATGTTTCAGTTATTCATCCCAGTGTAAGATCGATAAATTTAAAACTGTCTGTATGTTTCGAACATTTTTTTTTTTTTTGTCGTTTTATCTTATTTAAATTTCTTTGTATAAATGAGATATATTATTTTGAGGATCTTTTTAAAGTTGTTCTTATGAGAAATATAAGTTAAATGGTGCTTTTTGAATTTATTTTCCCTCTTTCTATGTAATCTGTTAAAACAATTTAACTCTCTTTTTGTTTTGATGTTTTAAAGAAAGGATGTCCAAACGTTTATCTTCCTTGAGCTACATGATAAGAATATGAGGTGAGTGCGATCACAAATAAAATATACAAATACTAAAAATAGCTGATGAGTAAACAAGAAAAAGAAAATGTGTGAAACATAATATATATATAGTTAACATATTTAGCCAATTTAAATTTAATTGATTCAAGTTTTTTATTATTCCGAAAGCAGAAGACAGAAAATTAGTGAGATGATTGACATAGATTTTTCTTCGATATATGTTTTGAGGGAAATAGTTGCAATTTTCAGTGGGTCTTCAAGGTGCTCATAAAATATTTGGGCTCTAGGTAGTTATTCACAAATGCAAATGCTTCTAAGTAATGATGTCATATCTAAGGCATGGTTTTTAAGTAAGGAATAAATTTCTTATAGAAATCCAGTAAAAAGACGTAATCGAATTTTTCTGTTATTTGAATTCCTGATTGTAGCCCTATAACACATCGATCAATAACTCCCGAGTCTAACATTGAAAACAACATTTTTTTTGCAAAAATTTTTTTTATTCATCAACATAACACCTTTTGTTAATCACCTTTTAGGGTGATACAATCGTTCCAACGCTTTTCCAAATCTTTTTTTTTTTTTTTTCCAAATTTTTTTTTTCGCAAGAAATCTTTTTTGTTGCGAATAAATAGCGATAAACAGCTTTCTGAATCATCGACTCGTTGCTGTTTTTGTTCCACCGAAAGCAACCGAGGCACCCACTTGGAAAAAACCTTTTTCACTTCACTTCAAAAAACCTTTTTCCTGGTCCGATCAACTTAAAATTTTGTCACGTTTCAAGCAAAGGTTAGTACTCTAGAAAGACCTGGTTACTGGTTTACTACGAGCGCCATCTCTGGGTTAGTCTCGGGAGTTATTGATCGATGTGTTACAATCTATTTGAAAATTATCAGGAATTATGTTTATTCGATTGAACACACTTAGTATCAAATACATTTTTGTGGACGTCTATTGATGATGACATTATGGGGAAGGTTTAAATTCCCCATCTATGAGTTTTCAGCCATGCACCTAAAACAACTGAGCCAGAAAGGTATTCTCAATCGGAACAGTAATAAGAAGCTTGTGGGAGACCTCCTAGAACTACTTACTACTTTATCTATATGTCGTGAAGTGGCACGAACCACTAGCACATTCTCATCTTGCCACGAGGTGGCACTTTAGAATAACTAATTTCTGCATGCTCGAGGTTATGCTAATTGTAAGTATTCTGCGTACGCACCTGCGATATTAGTATTTACACCCGTGCAAGTGACTGAAGAGCAACAATGCCAACAGCAGCAAAATAAGAAATGTTCTTGCTTAGCCGATCCATATGATGTTCTGATTATTCCATTTACTATCCTACTACATGGGTTCTCTTTTCTCCATTGACGGCTCAAACCTGCCGAACTCATACTGGATGAGTAAAGGTTATCTCGCACCAGTAGATTTGCAGTTTCCTGGACATTCGAATCTTACTTGCATTCGTCTAAGAGAATACTCCACAGTTATTCTTCATTACTATGTTCCAGTCTTGTAACATAACTTTATGATACAAGCTGTATCCCATTCACTTATCATTAGCTATTAAATTTTTAAGTATTTAAGCTAACTTCATTTTTGTTCTATCTGAACGAATAATATTTTCATGAAACAATGCTTTGCTAAATAACAAATAAATGATGTTATAAATATTAAATTATCCTGGATCATTTACAACCTCCTGATCTGAGTCAGTTAAAGTGCATTATATACTTATGCATCTAAATACCTCATCAAGCTTTTTACTCCCTTAGGAGAGACCATTGCAATACCAAACGAATCTTACTTGCATTTGTCCAAGAGAATATACGGCAATTATTGATTATTTCCTAAAAATTTTCAAGCCGATACCGAAATTTTTTTATCATATCGTAAAGCAAGGCATCATTATTTTGTTGTTCACAGGACTATATTTAGATAATCAGTCGAAGTACATAAAACTATTTTCTTTAATGTGAGATTGTTTCAATTTTACTTTCATTTCAAACTCTGTTATAATTTAAGATATTGTACTGATCAGTCGAATTTTGTCTTGAAAAATAATGTTTTACTTTGTTAAATGGGTAGTCAATAAAAAAGGAACAAATCTGAGAGGCAATTTTCATCGTCGAGTTCTTGCATTCAATTGACTGTGGATTCATTTCTCAAGTCAAACACACAAATATATTAAATATTTTTCCTCAACTTAGCACGCTCATAATCTTACTTATAACTTAGCTTTCTTAAAATTATCTTTATCTTAATTATCTTTCTTAAAAAACTTATCTTTCCCATCAGTAAAGACAGCTCTAATATTACATTTTGCGTGTACTTTGAAGAACTTTTTACCATAATTAATGAGGAGCATTTATCAATAGACCATGGTGGTAGAAAATGAATGTTAAAAGAACTTCAAAAAAAGTACAAAATTATTGCTACCGATAATTTACTTAAATTTGTGAGAAAGTTATCAAAAGAAATTAAAGGTACCCAAGAAAGAAATGGTTATTAGACTAATGGTCTTTCTAGAGGTGACCTCAAGATGCCAGGTAGATCTAATTGACATGCAGTCACAAACATATAATGATTTCCTATTTTATTTGTCTATCAAGACAACTGAACGAAGTTCGTACAGTTGATTTATCTAAAAAGCAAACTGTGCAGAAGTTACATATGATTTAATTGATATTTATACTATATTTAGAGCCCTAAATGTACTTCAAAATGACAATGATCCTGAGTTCAGTAAGCAAATAGTGGAAGAAGCTTGTGCGAAGATTCGGTCGAATGTGCTAACAGGCTAATGCTAAGCTTCAAAATATGCTAAGCTCTTGGTCGGAAAACAATAAAATTAGTAAGTGGTCTGAAGGGTTAAACTTCGTACAACTTATGAAAAAAAGGCAATTTCATGAAGGCATCAAGTGTACTCCTCACAAAGTAATGTTTGGGATGCCTATAAAAGTAGATTTGAAAACATTTTTTTTTTTTCGAATGACTCCATCAAAGCTTCAGGCTTTAATCGATTCAATTAATACCTCATCTGATAACACCAACAGCGAAATAAATTATTCTAATATGGGAAATATGGATACATTGCTAAATGACTTCTCCTTTGTAGTTAATTTTATGATTCAGAAAGAGGATTAAGCAATGGTCCATTTTAGCCAAAAAAATATTTTAATCAGGCAAGAATAAGTAAGAAAACATAGTAAGTGCTGAGGAAAGTTAAAATCACAGACCAAGAAAATGTCGAAAGTTTCAAATCTAAAATTTTCTTTTGGTGATCAGTGATGCTTAAGGCAGGGATCAACTGGGTCCGGAGCCAGTGCCTCAGCCTGGGAAGGGAGGGGTAGCTCATCTGATTCTCAATAAGATCATGATCCAAATAATTTTAATCTTCGAATGTTAATCTTTTAACATATTCTCAGAAAAACTGGGAATTTCTAACAACACTAGTGTGCAAGACTTAAGCAACGTTTCAGAATGTGCCATAATTCCCGAAAAAATCAACCGGGTGACATATAAAACTCACACTACAGAGGCTCAATGAAGCACTCAAAAGTTGGTGAAAGGTTGGTGAAATCGCCAAAAAGTGAGTTGTACGCATAACATTATATGGAAAAAGCACATTTTGCAAAGAAGCTTTTATACTAGTTAATGATTTTTATTTAAAGTTTTAGCACTCCAGTCGAGCACTCCACGACGCTTTTCATAATTTTATTTTTAAATGAACAAAAATTATATTCGACATATTTTACTTCACGAATAAATGAATATTTCATTGCGTTAGCAATACCAATTAACAAGATAAAAGGTCTAGTTACGGATTTTCTGGTTACCCAAGCATGAACTAAGCCTTAAAGATTAAAACAATTACTTTAGGGATTAACTTATCCAAAAAATTCTGCAAGATTTATTTATCTTTATTGATAGTAGGGAAATGCAAAAATTTGAAAATTTAATACATTTTTCCGTTTTCTTCGGCTTGATCAATGCATTGGGTAACAAATGTCAACATTTCAAATAAAACCATAAAATAATAATTATTATATGTAAAAAAAATGAGACGTTCTAGGTAAAAATTTGATGTCAGATTGGAATTTAAAATTGTTTGAATTCTTTAATTAAATATCTTATCTTTCATGTTCAATGCTACATCAATTAAGATGTTATTCAGGCCAGCATTCTCCTTTTTTTGTTCATTTTTTAATATGTCAATAAAGCCTGTGTGTGTGTGTGTGTGTGTTTGAAATATATATATATATATATGTATATATATATATATATATATATATATATATATATATATATATATATATATATATAGTAAAATACTATTTTTTGCATTCTAAATTTTTTTACTCAATATAGGCTAAACTTTTAATCAAGATCCCCAGTCAACTTGAGTGTCCCTTTACGAATGTTAAAATCAGGTCACCTTATTATATGTCGTAAGAATTATTAAAACACAAGAGGATCAAACTGCTAAAAATGAAGTCTAAAGCTTGTTATTTCAGAAAGCAGCTTATTTTTTTTATCTAAACAAAACCAGAACTTAGGAATTAAATAATAGTGGTATTTCTAGATAATTTTATGTTTTTGCCAAATATAAGACCCTGATGTGTATGAATAAAAGAAAGCAATTTTATTATTAGAATATGTACAAAAAAAGTTCCGTGTCAAGAAAATAAATTAAGAAGAAAAAAAATAGAACGCATTTTTTTTATGCACTGTTAAGCTTTGATAGACTGTTAGAACATTTACAATTTCAAAGTTTGACGGATTTTTTTTACCTTATCAGACTTTCAGTGTCCTTTCAAGCCATGGTTGTTGTCTGATCTCAAAATAGATGTTTTTTAACACATTCTTGATATGATATTGATAGATCTGAAATACCTTCAAGCGAAACAAACTTCCTACTCACAAATTATGTACTGATTTCTGGTACACCACCGTGGAAAGTTTTCCTGGTTTCTCCACCTCTAGTTTTAAACTTCTATGTCCACCACTATAAATTTAATTAAAGTTACCCTCTCTGTTATCATCTGGTATAATAAAATTCACTGTATCAGAAGGACATCAAAACGGCAAATTTTAGGCTGATGTAAAGATGGCCTCACTTCTGTTTCTTCTTATCGAAATTGGTGGATATATATGTAAAAGGCTCAACAAAAAGCAATCCATGATAAAAGGAAGTCTTGAAAAAAATTAGTTTCTACATTTTGACTCCGCAAAATCATTAATTATATCTTCCAAATCAATAGTAATAATATTTCATCTATTACTATTGAATATAGAATTGATAGATGAATAGACACATTTTTTTTGTGACGGAGAATATCTTGCCATTCGCGGTTTACTAACTCACCGTACGTAAATCATTCTTGAGACAACATCGTAGAGGTATTTTCTTTGAAGGTTTTGGTTCATTCGTTGTAAATAATGTACTGATTTTCCAATTTCATTATATTTGTTGGAACAAACTGGCAGTTTTTCTCAACCCAGTAAAGACTTTAAATTCTTGTCTGATATATAGAGTCACAGTCCTGAATCTATATTTTCAATAAAAATATTCAAAACGTCCATAATTTCATCAGTTGTGTATTTATTTTTAGTAGGTTTTTATAGTTCCTTCATGGACACTTAAATAGTTGTTTTTTCTGTTCTGTGGCTTCAAATTGGGGGTGTATTACTGGATATACTGATTGGAAGTGGTGAGAGTAGAATGTGGTTAGAATTTGTATTAATGAAAATTAAGGTAGTCGGCAAATTATCAATAAATTCACCTGCTTTTCCGTCGATTTCTTGAGTTTCGCTGCTCTAGTTTCAAAACTTTCAATCTGACTTGTCTGAATTTGGAATAATTAAATATACTTTGCTTGAAAGTTATGGTGGTGGTTTAAAATAGGTAATTACAACTTTGTTCTCACCTATAAATTTTTAAGCAGACGGTATATAGCATACGTTGTCAAATACTCTTGCAATGGTAACTCGTAACAAATAAATGTGGGACAATCCTACAACAAGGCACAAAAAACGACTCGATAGATACCATCTTTAAACTAAAATGAGTAGTGTGATGATAGTTGTATGGCGAGTGAGCCTAGGCTTAAGCAGGGATGGACTCGACACAATAATGCAATCTTGACACTGTTGGCCCCTACCACAACAAAATGCAAAACTGAGCAATAATGCATTTTTCAACATCCAACAATGAAATTGTTGAAAAGAGGATTTTTTTTTTGTAACGCAGTAAAAAAGACAACTTACTAAAGGTGATGCACACGCAAATATCGAGTACTATTATGACATCAGAAGGAAGGTCACGAGAACTAAACATCAAATGCGCGTGCTTGAGCAACTTAAAGAAGGAGGAAGGACGCATTCCCAGATATTCCCTACAGAATTTGAAAGTGAAATATGAGCGTTTATAATTACTACAAGAAGGCATCAGTATGTAGCCACAGCCTAATTAGAATGATCGGCATGCTTGAAGAAGGTGTAGTTTGACAGGTGTTGCACAAAGGTGTGGTACTGGAAAAGTGTAGCTTCAAGAGCCTGGAAACGTCAAATGACGGAGTAAGGATGTAAGAACTGAGTGGTCGGCAAGAAAAAAAAGTGATGACTGACTCATCGCTCTGCAAGCAAAAAAAAGACAAACCAGATATCAGGTAATGTCAAAGCTGCTTACGGTAACCAGTTGTGAAAGATATCACGATTTACTGTGGTCAGACTGATTTTGCATAAGGAAGTATTTGCCCGTATTGTCTAGACGCTACCATTAGCAGCAGCCATCGGCACTACCGCTTATAGTGGAATCATTAACTAAGACTGGACATCACCAGAGAGTTAAACTCCGTTTACTGATGAAGTCGTTCCAGACCTGATAATGGACAACTGATATGAATAGGTAAGGATGTGGTTTCATCCACTAACATCAGGAAAATAGACCGTTAGAAGTCCTGGAGTCTTGTGTGGAAGCATTATGCTTGAATAGACAGGCTACATATTTTTTTTTTCGACAGCGACTCACTTACCGGACATTGTTACTGTGATGAAATTATCATCAGCACTTGATTTGTTCCGAGGTGCCATTTTCTCCAGATTTTATTTCTGTGGACGTGGCATCCCACAAGGAACTCTGCTGTTAGAGGGAGCTTCTAGAAGGGAGCCCCAGGAAATCTGCTAAATGAATAGGCCAGTGTGGTCCCCTGATTTAAATCACCTCGAAAATGCATTGGGATGCTCCCAGAGGAGAAACTCCTGGCATCAATATCGTATCCTCCAGAGAACACCAGGTAACTGAAACAGATGCTCCTTGAAGACTGATAATTCTTTCATCGAAGTTCTGGATAATTTGGTATTGAGTATGAATGGATGGAGTTATACAATATTGCAGTTAGGGAATTGTTCATATCCCTGCCTAAGGACTTTGGTTTACTTGTTCTTCCTCTGGTCAGTTAATGTTTTTTTTTACTACTTACCAGTCTGCTTATAAAGCTTTTTCTGCTTTGTTCCATAGTGAATGCGTACAACTCTGTTTTCAGCTACTATGTTTCCATCAACCTGAATCAGATATATATATATATATATATATACATCATTACTTGCTGCTTGTATTGCTTGAGGAGTCAATGAAACAATCTCTTAAAAGTCTCAGACATTTCTTCTTAGAAATTCTATAGGACACCAGAGGAGATTCAACGGCAAATCCATAATTACACAGCTCCAATTCAGCTAATTCCACAGGAAACGGCTTCCAAATACAGAAGTCTCTAGTATATCAGACAGATAATATAAAACTAGACTAGCAATCAACATGATCGTCTTCACTACTGCTCCCTCCTCTTCACTACTAATGCTTCTAACTCGTACGGTGGTATTTTGTACTGACTTGGCAGAAAATCTAAAGAGTTTCTTTTAAGTTCTAGGCTATCTCGCTTAATATTGGTCTAAAGTTTTGATGACGGAATTTTCCAGAAACATCTATTTTTTTCACCAAATCTTGCCAAAATGGTCTCCCAAGTTGCCAAATCACTAAATGCACCAACATTGAATAAGCCTAAATTGCGCGATTTTTGGCCCAAAATCTCTTAGTATTTCCGATCTGTTTTCAGAGATATTTTGAACAAATGTAAGTAATATTTACCAGCAACAATATATATATATATATATATATATATATACTCAATTCTTTTTTTTACTCGCTTTTGAAATAACACAGTTCACAAAACTTTTACACGAACTTTTGTTCTGGCGAATCCACAAAATAATTTTTTTTCCTTCTAATACTGATAATGTAATCAGAGACGGTCGGTTTATGCCCACACTTGGGTGATGATTTGGTCTACTTGGAGACCATTTGTAAGGTGGCGAAAATAGATGTTTCTGGAAAATTCCGTCATCAAAACTCTTAGACCAATATTAAGCGAGATAGCCTACGAATCTTGGTGAAACTCTTAGATTTTCTCGCCAAGTCAGGTACAAATACCGGCCGAGTTAGAAGCATTAGTAGTGAAGAGGGAGGAGCAGTAGTGATGAAGACGATCAGTGATTGCTAGTCTGGTTTTATAGCAGCTATTATCTGTCTGATATGCCAGAGACTTCTGTATTTTGGAAGCTGTTCCTGGGTGTGGGAATTGGGCTTCAATAACCAATTATGATTTGCTGCTGGAATCTCCTGCGTCCTGTAGAAATTTCTAAGAAGAAATGTCTGGAGACTTTTAAGAGATTGTTTCATTGACTCTCAAGCAATACAAAGAAGCAGCGCGGTACGATGCATATATATATATATATATATATATATATTCAGATTCAGGTTGATGAAACTTATAGTAACCGAAAAATGAAGGATGTACGCATTCATAGATAAAAGCAAGAAAAAGCTTTATAAATATGAACTGGTGTTAGTAAAAAAAAAAACATTAACTGACCGCGGGAAGAACATAAATAAGGAGTCCTTAGTGAGGATATGACCACTAACTGCAATGAAACGCTAGCTCATCCATTCATACTCAATACCAAATTATCAGAACTTCTCGATGAAAATTATCAGAACTTCAGGCATCTGTTCAGTTACTGGTGTTCTCTGGAGGATACGATATGCCGGGGATTTTTCCCAGAGCATCCACGTATTTTTTTCGGAGATTAAATCAGGGACCACACTGGCCTATTCATTGCTTAGATTTCCTAAATTTCTAGAAGCTCCTCAACAGCTTGAAGTTCCTGTGGGGATGTGCATTGTAAATCCCTGAAATAAAATCTGAATGGCACCTCAGAGCAAACTCAAGTGCTGGATGATAATTTCATCCCACGGTAATGTCCATTGAGTGAGTCGCTGTCGAAAATATGTAGCTCCCGTTCGTCTATTCAAGATAATGCTTCTACGCAAGCACTCAAGGACCCTAACGGTCTATTTCCCTGATGTTTAGTGGATGAAACCATATCCTACTCCCATTCATACATCGGCTGGCCTGAGAGCCATTACTCGGTCTGACGACTCTCATCAGTAAACGGGTTACTCCTTCGGTGAATGTCAGTCTTAGCGTTAATGATTCCCTCTACTAAGCGGCGAGTACCCGATGGGCTGCTAATGGTATATAGCGTTCAGGACAGTAGGCAAATAGGCCTCGCTTTGGCGACGTCGACCACAGTAAATCGGCGTATCTTTCGTCCGTTACCGTAAACAGCTTTTGAGCATTATTACCTGATATCTGGGTTTGTCTTTTTTTTGCTTACAGGCGATATACCAGTCATCACTTTTTTTCTTTGTGACCACCAGCCTGTACACGCTGCAAATGTTTGGACGCCTTTCCAGGCTCTTGAAGCTACACTTTTCCAGTACCACACTCTTGTACAACACTCGTCAGCTACACCTTCTTCAAGCATGCCGATCGATTTCTACCAGTTGTGAGCATACTGATGCCAGCTTCTTGTAGTAATTATAAACGTCATATTTCCTTTCACTTGCAGGAATATCTGGAAATGCGTCCTTCCTCCTTCTTTTAAGTTGCCTTGGCATTGAGCACGCATTTGATGCTTGGTTTTCCGTGACCTTCCTTCTGATGTCATGATGCTGATATTTGCGTATGCATCACCTTTTAGTAAGTTGTCTTTGCGCTGGTTTGAAAAATCCTCTTTTCTTGAATTTCATTTGTTGGATGTTGAAAAATGCATTTATTGCTTCAGTTTTGCGTTTGTTGTATATAGGCCAACAGTGTCAGGTGCATTGACAGCCGTCGAGTCCGTCATCCCTGTAAGCCTGGGCCTACCGCCATACACCATCACTACTCATTTGGTTTAAAGATGGCAGCTCTGAGTCGTTTTGTGCCTTGGTTGATTCTCGCACGTTTGTTGTTTACGAGTTTTCATTTTGGCTTTTGGTGACAACGTATGCTATATACCTCTGCTTAAGATTTATAGGTGAGTAAAAGTTGTAATTACCTATTTTAAACCACCACCAAGTATATTTTAATTATTCCAAATTGGGACAAGTCAGATTGAAAAGTTTGAAACTTCAGAGCAGCGAAACTCCGAAGTCGACGGAAAAACGAAATCTATTGATAATTTGCCAGAAACTCATACCATTAATGCAAGTTCTGCAGCCACTGTCTACCTCTTCCAGTCAGTATGTCAGTAATGCACCTCAGATTTGAAGAACAGGAAAACAACTATTTAGATATTCCATGAAGGAACTATAAAACTACAATAAAATACAATAATACTTGACAAGTATGGACGTTTTGAATATTTTTATTGAAAATATAGATCCAGGACTGTGACCTTCATATATCAAACAAGAATTTAAGTCTTACTAGGTTGAAAAGTCCACCCAGTTGTTCAACATCAACAAGTGAAAAATCAGCATATATTTACAACGAAATGAACCGATAAAACTCAATACCTCTTGATGTTGTAAGAATGATTTACACATGTGTTGAGTTAGTAAACCGCGAATGGCAAAGAAACTTCTCCGTCACCAAAAATGTAAATTTATTCATCACTCAGATTCTACATTCAGTAATAGATGAAATAATTATTAACAATTGATTTGGAAGATATAATTAATGATTTTTGCTGGAGTCAAAATGCTTATAATTTTTTAATAGACTTCGCTTTATCATGGATTGCTTTTGGTGTGACCTTATATATATCCACAATTTCGATAGAGGTCAGAAGTGAGGCCATCTTTTTACACTGGAGACTCGGGGCCTCAAAGTTTAAGATGTCCCTTCTGATACAGTGGTACGAAATTGCAGAAGAGTAACAGAGCAGGAGTAATCCACTAAAATTTATTAGTGTGATATTAGAGTTTAAAACTAGGAGGGGTGGAAACCAGGAAAACTTTCACGGTGGTGTACCAAGAAATCAGTACATAATTTTGTGAGGAGAAGTTTGTTTCGCTTGAAGGTATTTCAGATCTATCAATATCATATCAAAAATGTGTTATCTATTTTTTGGAGATCGAGGGATAACAACCATAGACTTGGGAAAGGTTACTGAAGAGATCTGATAAGGTAAAAAAACTGTCAAACTTTGAAATTTGTAAATGTTCTAACGATCTATCGACTAAATAAATGGAATTACAAAAAAAATGCTTATTTTTTTTCTTCTTAATTTATTTTGACGCGAACTTTTATTGCATATTCTAATAATAAAATCGCTTTCTTTATTCATACATCAGGTCTGCATTTTTTACTATAAAAAATTATCTAGAAAATGCCACTTATTGTTAATTTTAAGTTCTGTTTTGTTTAAATAAAAAAAATAAACTATTTTCTGAAATGTTTCTTCAGACTTTTATTTCATTTTTTGCAGTTTGGATCCTCGTGTTTTAATACACTCTTACGACATATATTTAAAAGATGACCAGATTTTTAACATTCGTGGCTTGGGACACCAATTGATGGAGGGGGGGGGGGATCTTGTTAAAGAGACACATATTGGAGTAAATTTAGAATGCAAAATAGTATTTTACTATATATATATATATATATAATATATATATATATATATATATATATATATATATATATATATATATATATATATATTTCAACGTAAAATTACAGTCTAAAATATAATACATTGAAAATTATGTTGGTATT